>JBAFWW010058596.1:0-16072 GCA_036873685.1 Agapornis canus | reverse complement strand
GCACCAGCTACTAAGAAGGAGAAATAATGACTGCTACTGCTGAACCCAGGACAATTAGAAAAACAGAAACTTACTAAAGCCATGTGAAAATTACATTAGGCAGAAATAAACTGCACAAAGAATGGGCCTATCTGGGTAGGTGGTACTTCCATAAGAAATGGGATAAATTTATAATCTGTTACAAAACCTGAACAAAACAACTATTTTGTGCCATTGGAATAAGCATATACCTAATATCCATATCCAAGAATAGTAGTGTAGCCTGCAAGACTTGTGAGGCGATCAAACCCTCTTACTCAACGTAGAACAAGTAAAGATTCAGTTGGAGTACTGTGTCCAGATTCAGATGGAAAATTAGTGCCTAACTGGAAATACATATGAGAAAAGATTAAGTAGGTTGAAACTGCTTGAATGGACTCTCTGTGGAGACTGTAGGATCTCTGTCACTAAAGATCCTTGCATACAAGGCAAATTATTTCCCTTTAAGAATTACATAGCACTACTCTCTATTGTATTGGAACAGGGGAACAGGTTAGACAAGAACTTCAGTCTGCCATCTAGAGTGAAGAATGCAACTTTAATTTTTCATGGTAGTGAAGATTACACAACCTCCTTCCCAATCTATCTCCTCACTTGATATATAGCATGAGACTTAGTCCAGCCAATACTCAGCCAGTCTTGAGTGATGTAAATACACATTGAAATAATGCTTTTAACTGGAAACTCCTATAATTAGATATAATGATAGCTGCTTAGAACTAGAATTATATTCATGTATAGATTTATTTTCTTGTCTTTGATCCATTACCAATTTCCCAAGACCTGTAAGGTTAGGTATTTAGTACTGCTAGCCAGTAAAATTAACTACAATCACCAGTGTACATCATGACAATGCGATTACTCCAATTTTCAAGCTAATTAATCAAAATATTGTATCTTGATTTAAGCTGATTGTAGATGAGCTATCAAGAGAAGAAAAACTATTACTCCACTTGCATGGAAAGAACAGGAAGATTGAAAAATGGGGATAAGACAAAAGGGAATCAAAAGTATCCTTAATATTAACTATATTGTTTATACCTGACAAAGAAAACAGGAACCAGCACATGATTGATGGCATACCAAGAAATTAATTTACACTGGGGTTAAATTAATGGCCCTTCTTGAACAATTTGACCTTGCAGACATTCCTGAAAAGTCAATACAGGATCAAGCAAAGAAATACTTAAAGAACCAAAGGAGGGAGATGTCTCTCCACTAATGGTATCTATGACGTAATGGCATGTTTCCCGCTAGTGCTGCTGTGCACAAGAAATTTGCATGTTCCAGAGCTTAATAGCAAGCTTTGCAAAATATGATAACTGTTAATCAAAATATTAACTGTTAAAAATACAGTTTTATAAACTATAGAGAATATATATATATATATATAGAGAGAGAGAGAGAGAGAGAGAGAGAGAGAAAACAACTTCAGCACAAATACTGTACCTTGCTCTTTTAAAGAGCTTAAGGAGTGACTCATACTATAAGGTTGGACAATATTAAAATACATGGGTGGATGTATGATTGTGCCAGCTTTAAAAAAGGCTGTTATATCATAAAAGACTTACGTAGAAAATACGTTGTACCAAAGACTGCACTTCAGCCAGCCATAAGTCTAACTTTTCCACTGTGTCTCCTAATAACAGCCCCCCATTTTAGCAACATTTTTTACTATTTTTAGGGGTAGGCATTACCAGCTGAAGAAAAAATACTAAAAAAAGACAACAAAAAGAGAACTGGCTTACGAAACCACCCAAGATAATACTGTCAACAACATTCTAGTCTTTCCTACTGAGAAGAGCATGAAAAGCACTTCTTGTTGAGTCTGGTACAAGAATACAGTTTTTCTTTCCTACCAGCAGTTGTTAAAATGAGAATCACATATTCTTCAGTGCCACATGCGTTAGAAATTAAAGGATCAGTTTCTCAGATCCTAAGAAAGTGAGCTTAATAAAGGTAAATTTCTACTGTATATGAAGCCAGCTTTCACTAACTTATCAATGTACACACAGCTCCTGGGTTTGCAATTACTCAGGAACACTGGACTAATTCAGTGTTTCATAAGTGTCCAAAACCACAATTAACCCTTTTTCTGCTAAACAGCAGACCATCAAATAGTAGCAACACTGCTGACTGGACAAAGCCTTCTTGATCCATCTTGAAAATAAAAAACCCTTAACTCTGAAACAGACATGTAAATGTATGCATGCAGATAAACTTTTCTAAATTGCTTATTTCTGAAATGCAGCTGTTATGTTATTCTTTTCAATTATCTAAAATTTTCTCTTTAGTAATTGCACAAAACATTTAATAATTTCTGCACTTTTTAAAGGCAATTACAAAATGCAGTGGAAAAAAATTATACAGCATGATCGGGTCCCAGGCCTTTCACTTCATGCTTAAACATGAGTGCGTTACAGATATTAGATAAAAGAGTAAAACTTATTTTCTTCTCCTTGGTAAACTTATGTGGAACATAAAGATTCTCAAATACTTTCTAAAAAGAACAAAGAAGAAACTCTATCCACCCTCTCACCTCCCAAGAAAGGGTTTGCTAAGGTGCCAGAGTATATGTATACACAAGTATTTATACCATCATATACACGCCTGGGCTTAGGGCTTATCTCCTGGTAAAGTATGCGAAAAGGTTCTAATTTTATGAAAGTGCTTGTGGTTCTGACATACAGTCACTACCAAAAAAAAAGTGAACTATAATGTATTTCTACAATGTACTGTGCTTCTGTCCTACACTGCTATCTGGAGAGATACTTAACAGTACTTTGCTAGCTTACCACAAACAAGAGATGACAACTAAAATTAAACTTCTAATTTTCAATATACAGAGCCGTAGCCTTCTATTTCAGAACCTCATTTCAGCTTTCCACTCACTTCATCTTAACAGATATTATTATTATATGTGTGCCTACTGGTTTGTGCTGAGACTTATCAGTGTTACCGTTAGCCAAAAAGCATAGTAAAAGTCAAAACAAAGTAAACTCTATCTAGGCAGGCCAAACTATATCAAATAATATAATAAAAATATATGACCATTGATCCTAATGTGAAATAACTAGTACTTAAAAATAGCTACAGGAACATGTTTGCCATTTTGCTTCTGTAGTCCTTGCAAAACTGACATTTGTGACCATTCTTTAGACACAGGGGTATTACATAAAAAAAAAAAAAAAAAAAGAATTCATAAGGGTTATCCAAGTTTTTCCTTTTTTTTTTTCTTTTTGGTATAAACCCCCCAACATTTACCCTTTTAATTGGGATGTCATAAAGCACATGTTCTCTGTACCTCCCTCTTAATTTCTGGAAACCTTGTGATTGTTTAAGCTGTGCTGATCTCAGATCTGGAGGAACAAAGCACTTCCCATAAACCACCAGTGACAGGACTGGGCCCAAACAGATGTCAATTAACTAAAGCAATTAAGATTCACAAATCCGTAGGTATAAACATTTTGTAAAGAAAAACCTGATATCATCCTGATGCCTCCAATTAGAAACAACAAGAACTCAACAAATAAAAACACAGATCTGTATCACCTCTTGCTTCCTGGTTTTCAACTACCCAATTAGCTGATATTTCCATGGAGTTGCTACCTTTTTTGGGATTTACAGATGATACTCACAAAATCAGCATCAAGATCCAGTTTATGTTTGCATAACACACAGTGTTATATAATAGCAAAACAATATTCAGATCCTGAACACAGGATGGATGTATTTGAAGTTGTTCACAAAACTACCACATGATCTAATTCACCTTCTTGAATGCCTTCACAGGAGCAGTCTTGAAATTCTCTGAAAGAACTAACAAGCACATTGCCAAGACAGATCTGACTGACAGAGTCTCATCTTGGTCATCTAAGTGGCTTTTGACAAGTTACCTTTAATGATAAATTTCAAGGAATCTAAGTACCCGTGAAATAAGAGAGAAGGTCTGTTCATTGACAATTACTTAGCTAAAACTCAGGGAACAGAGGCTATGAATAAATAGTCATAATGGATAAAAAAGGAAAAACTGGGGGGTGGGGGGGAGGAGGGAAGGGGGGATGGCAAAAATTGAATAGCAAAGTGCCCAAGTTACCAAGAATATGAAGTTATTTTGAGTAGAAAACTGTGGAAAACTGCAGTAAAGCCTTATATGATGCAGTGACTGGACAGCTAAATTCAGTACTGGTGACTGCATACTGGATACACATAATGCAAAACTGTCCTAAACTCACATACTAAATAATGGGATCTAAGCTGAACATTGCTCGTAAGGAAATTATATATTAAAGTTAGAGGTGACTGTTCTCTGAAAAATTAAGCTTATTGTTCAATAGCAATTATAAAAGCAAGCTGAGGATATTATACTCAGGAATAGAGAAACAAAATGTGGCTACCATTATATAATCTACAGTTTGCCCCAGCTTATGTATGTTGCACAAGTCTAGGCTACATGTCTTATGAAAAAAAGAAAAAACTCATATAGAATTGGAAAAGGACAATTAAATATGGAGCTTCTTTAATGACTAAGGAGGCTTAGATCAAGAAACACATGACTAAGGTCTACAAAATCATGAATAACATGCAGACAGTGGATTGGATCTGAGTTTTCACTACCTCTTCAAATACGAGACTAAAATACATCAAACAAAACAGCTGGTGCAAGATTCAAAACTGACAAAAATGCAGATCATCACACAATTAAACTGAAGTCTTCTGGTTTATATAGTGTAGGTGTGAAGGAGACTAGCTTTAGTAGCAGTTCATGTGCCAAGCATTTCTATGTAGCATGATGTGTCCTTTATCCCCATCTGCTTTGCTCACAATTTGGATGGCATCCTCCCTCTACAAATGCTAGCAAATGTCTGTACCTTGGATATCAGACACAAGTGCTTTTCTGTATATCAGTTGTATCATGTTCTCATAGAACATTTCCATGGCACTTTGCCTATGAACAGTTTGGCCCATAGGTTTTTGCTTACAGGAACATCCATATTCCAGTGAACACGGATATGATAAAAATCATATTCCATCTGCTTTCTCACCAAAACAAAACCTAATGAAAAAAAGGCAGGGGGAAATCAGCACATGGCTTGTTGACCACCCCTTGCTACTTCCAATGCATTAAGAGGAGACAAAAACCTCTCATCTCTTCCCTTTTTCAATGCAAAGAACAGCAATGCAACTACCTCCATAAAATGTGAAGATATTAAACCCCTTTACTGAGACATGATCAGGATATCCCTACAGAAGCAGAAATTTAGCCTGCCCTTGAACTTCTCCCTAGCCAAAGTTCAGCACATTTCAACCAGAAAGAGCTCACAGAGCCAGCCTACATGCAGTGACTCCTCATAGAACTGAATAGCTTCTACAACTGCCATTTATACACAACAGAACCTGAATAAAGAAGGAAAAATAAGTTTGTTTCTTTGTCCACTAAAGCATATAATCAACATAAGCAGATAAGGATTGTTTCTTGTCCAGTGGTTTTCTCCCCTTTGCTTGCTTCTACGATCAGTTCTAAACAATTTTTTTTGTTTGTTTGGCTTTGGTTAAGTAACCAAAACCTGTAAGAATTTTCATGCAAAACCCCAAGGATTTCACAATGCACATTCACACTTGATGTGCCTCGATGTCAGAGCAAATAAACCGAGAAAGGAGGGGAAAACAATGATGCTGTGCTCTTTGATCTCTACAGTACACTTACTCCATCAGGGGACTTTTCAAATGCACACCTATAGACAGTTTCACTGAGCAACTCTGAGTGGTCAAGGAGTAGAAGACCAAGAGTGCCTCTCACAGAACTAAACCACAAGCAGATGCAAGCCTCATAATTATGTTATGCGGATGAAACACATTAGAGATACATAATGCTTCTTTCACATCCAGGAAATCTGAAAGTTCTGTGTAATTGCTTCCGAGTTTCTCCTTTTAAACACAGTTGTGACAGAACTTGGTTATACCACATATTTGTCCCTAGTGTTTTGGTATCATGAATTGTCTCAAACCCTAGTATCCTGAAATAAAAGTGCAAGTAAATTGCTAATGATTTGGGAGCTTTGTTTTTTAGGTAAGAAATCTAGACTGCAGCAAGATTTCCACTTTCTTTTTCCCCCTGTTCCCTACTGTATCATTTCAAGCAATTATCCAAAATCAGAGACTGCACCATCTGGAACACAGTTTGCCTAATGGGTGCCCCCTTGCCTGTGGCATTCATGTATCATGTGTTTTATGGTAAGTGTTCACAACTGGATTTTATGTGCTTAGTACCCAGAAGGATTGTTTTACACTTGTATCATTTAAGTTTGTAAGGATATTGGAATGAAGGTGAACCTGATGAATTATATATTTCTTATACAAGACAGTTTAGTTTTAGTGTACCAAATCCTGTAAAGAAATGCAGGTCCAAAATGTTCCTCCTTCTTGTTTTTTTCTGTGTTTAAATCTAATGGTAGTTTTCTAAAACAAGCAGATAGGTAGGTAGAATTAAAAGATTTACTATAGTTTTTAATATCCTCATTTAGATCAAAGAAGTTCCCACAATGATATAGATCTATATCTAACAGATCTAAATATCTAGATTTATTTCTAGTATGCATGTATTCATAAAATAGAGAAACCTGTATTTATGGGCTCTGGTTATTGGTATTATTAGTGCATCTAAATATTTTAAGCTTCAGTATCTAGGGCACTGGAATTAACTTATCCTAGCCAAACTAGTACCACCTGAAGACAGTGCAGGTCTGGATTTTGAGGAAAGGGGAAGGGACACACTTTCTTCGATGTTTCAGTCTGATGCATGACAACATCTACAAGAGGGGAAAAAGAAAAAAAAAGAAAGTAGAAATCCTTTGCAGAGAAATCAAAGAACCAGCCTTGGCTCTTTGCATAACATGTTGGACATTTATATTTCTTAAGCTCACGTTACCAAAATAAAGTATCACAACACTAATAGCTGTATAATTCTGGTTTTTAGAGTCAGTTGGGAAATTTGTCAGTACGCTTTTACTGGTGTTTTCCATTTCAATATTTTATGAAGACAGACTGATTCTGATGAGGTTCCTCAGAAAAAAGAAAGAATCCTG
This sequence comes from Agapornis canus, assembly GCA_036873685.1. Lineage (NCBI taxonomy): Eukaryota > Metazoa > Chordata > Aves > Psittaciformes > Psittacidae > Agapornis > Agapornis canus. The sequence continues at coordinate 8,948 of JBAFWW010058596.1, read as the reverse complement.
CCTTGCTTCTTCTAGTCTGCTTGCTGGGTTCCTCAGCAGCTGCATTCCTGCAATCTTCAACTCCCTGCCAAAGGCTGTCACAGGGTCAGGCTTCCAGTATCTACCTCTGCACAGGCAGCTTGTTAGACCATGCTGGAGTTTCAGTCCCTCTTATGTTCAAACATACGTAGCTTTTGTTACCAATACCTGCCTCAATGAACATTCAGGTTTAAGGCACAATTATGAATCTTTTTCATACAAGTGCACAAAAGGAAATGTCACATGGCAGTCCAACAGGCAGAAAAGTATATTCCACAATGACAAAACCTAAGACTGTAAAAAACATTGACTGCTGTCCTTTGTCATGATTTCTTCGAGGTGTAGTGAATCATTGTATAGATTCTTCCTGGAGCAATGGAGAACCATGTACTGCTGCTCTCCAAGATGGTCAGACACCACAGACATCTCGGCTCTGTTTTAGCTTTTAAGTTGTGGAACCCCTCTCCCCCTCCTAAACCAACCCACCATCACTCCCCAAAAAATGAAACCAATGACTTTTTCAAGGTGCTTTTTTCTTTTACCATTTAGGGAAACTGAGACAAACAGGTATTTGGACCTGCAATGCACTTTGATGACATCAAGTAACCCTAGTCTTCAGACACAATTATGACTAGTTGACAGCAGTACAAATCTTTTCCCTGAGCACAGCTTACCAGTGTATTTCCTAGCACTGATGGAATGGAAACTCAGATTTTTCAACTCCAGGAAAGAGAATTCCCTATTCTTGTACAAGCAGATCACTACTATTAATATAAGTCCTATAAACTCCAGGAAATTTGCTTTGCCTCCAATATAACATGCATTATTCATATCAATACCATCTAGTTTAGTATTATTTTACAAAATGCTTGGAACACTTTAGCCCCAAACTCTACAGATAAGAAGCAGTGCCCTCCTGTGAATATGTTGAAATGTATCCACTGCTCAAAAAACTGTCTCTAACATGATAAAAATAGCACAGCTATATCTGTAAGGTCTGTCTGCTGTTTCTGCAGTCTTAAAGGGCCATTCACTTAATTTTTCTCTCTCATGCAACAACTTGCATAACTCAGACTACTAACCCAGTGCACTGCAACAGTCACGAAAATGCTTCCAATAGAATATCTTTTGAGCCAAAAGCTTGAGTTGAAGTGATATTCTTCCCTCTCCCATTTTATTTGTATGCTAGACAGACCACCAGTTCACATGAACTTCCACATATTTATCAAAGTAAAGAGGTGGTCTTATGCTTTTAGAGATGTTTTATTTTGAAGTCCTGAATCTTCATTTAATAGGGGAAGGTTCACAGCAATACACCCAGACACATTTCCACTCAAAAGCTAGAATCCTATGCATGGGATAGAAATAAGAAGATAACCTTAAAATACTAAAATTTATAACCAAAGGAAAACTAAACAAAGGACCTTAAACATCAGCAGATTAAATTTAAAAATGTAGTTAGGAAGGACAAAAAATAGAATTTGAGGAGCAAATTCTGATACAGGGATCAAAGCTAGTTTTAAATCCTTCTTCAGACACCTCAGAAAGAAAGAGCCTGCTGAAGTGTCTATAATGCCAATCAATATTCATGTTATAGAGATAGTACTGAGAAAGGAGGAGATTATTGCAAAGAAGCTAAATGGATTCTTTGAATCGATTCTGTGAGGAAGAAACTGCAGAGGTCCTGACTTGGGAATCCTAAAGAAAAGAGTACACACAGACCAAGTAAAGGGTAGCACAGCACTGGAGCCAGACAGCACTCACCAGGGAACTTTAACAGAACTCAGTGATGGAATACCAAACCTATCTACATAGTATGTGCTATATAAACCTATCAGGATAGAAATACAGACAAGAGCAGGGATGGAGGGGTTGCTTTCCCTCTAAGCTCATAATTAATGGGAATTTTGGCTAGATAGGGTCCAGGGTCCTTCTCTGTTTGGGGGGAATCTCACTGGCAACCTTCTTTAGGCTCCTCACACAGCAGGAGTAACACATCTCAGGTCTTCTTCTCAGCCAGCTACCATGGACTGCCCAAGTGTTTCCCCTCTTTACTTAGCTCTCCATAACTTCTGCTTCCTGAGAAAGTAGCAGAATGGTGCCAGAGCTTTTCATTCCTTGTTCCCTTTTACTCACATTGCAGTATGAAGTCACTAGCTGCACTCACAGATGCAACACAAGGCTCTTCTGCACCAAACATTAGTACTGCAGAAAACTGTAATCCTTTGCCCTTTTTTTAGTTTTTAATCTTTTGTTTTAGTTTTAATATCCTTCCAAATATCTGTTAAAATATGTTTTGTCATGTTAGAATTCCCTGATCTGTTTTCTTTCACCTGTCCCCTGCATATAGTATATGCCTGCCAATATTTAAGTAATTAACTAGGCACTAATTGCTGTCTTTCTTCTCAAATGAGTAACAGAATGTAGTATTGCTAAAACTGTAGCAATGCCATACAAATTATGAGCACACTTCTCTGTGTAGATGGCCACAATTATTAAACTATATCTTGAAAAAGAATATATGCATACATAACACAAAACATAGAAAACATCAGTGCAAAACTGCCCTTAAAATCATGTATCTATTTTTCATAGGATCATAGACCAGTAAGGGTTGGAAAGGACCTTAAGATCATCTAGTTCCAACTCCCCTGCCATGGGCAGGGACACCTCACCCTAGACATATTTTACATGTAGAATTTCACCTTTCTTAAGAAAACTGACAAGTGCTGCTGCTGCAAGAAAAATGTAAGGTACACTTCATCTTAAGCAGAATAAATGGTCTGCTTTCCAGAGAGCTGCCTGGAAGCTCAGGGGTAGGAGATAACTTTCCTAGGTCCACTTGGACTCAGATCCACTCCTGTCTGATTTAGATCCCTTAAGTGCCCAGATCTGAACCACTTCAGAGTAGCAAGTTCCTGCTTAATATAGAAACAACTTTATTCCTCCTGTATCTTGCTGAACAGTAATAATGGGGTAGAAAGCTGTATGTGAAGTTACTGCAGAAAGACTTCTACTAGAAAGGCTGAGCCTGGAAAACTTGGCTTCAGAGATATAGCTCATTCATTGTTTTCTGTGGTCATTAAAAAGTCGCTTGCCAGGCTGCAGGAACATAGCTGGTACGATGTGATTACTTCAGGGGACTGTTGCAATGGCAACTTTTACTGTATTCAACAGCCAGACCCAGAAGTCTCTCCTCACACACTGAAACGCACAGGCCTCATCGGGATAATACACCACCTCCTCCTGGTCCATTCTTTTTTGTGCTCTCAGATCTCACTGCCAGGAAATTATTCCAGGGACTACCACAATAGTAACTAGCCAAAAAGTAAGCTGCTTTTGCTTCATGGAACAAAGCACCTGAAGATAAAGCTCCTGTAAAAGAAATCCAAGGGGTTATAGAAACAGTACCTGATCAAAGAGGCTCATTCCTAGCACGGGGAGGGAGGTATATACCAAATTGTAAAGTGTAATGAACCACTCATCATAGACAGTCTAAAAAGAGAACCCAACAAAACAGAGCATGGCATTAGTGGAAAGCTACATTTCCCATCTCTTCTACAGTATACACGAATTATGGAGCATTTCCTTTTGAGATGCTATCAAGACCATACTATAAGGTGACTAAAGCTCATCAGCCCAGATGTGGGAGTATGTAGGGGAAGGATCATGACTTGCCAGCCCTCTTGGATTTGCTCTGCACCCAGCAGCGGGAGCAGAATCAGCCCCAGCAAGGCCATGCTGTAGTGGTCAGCAGCAGGCAGGGGCAGATGGTGAGCACCTTGACTGCACCCATCTGGCTATCTCACATGCTATCTGTGTTTCCCAGGGGCTGGGTTTGGTTGGGGATTGGTTTGTCTTCAACTAACACCACATTTTTCCCTGCAGATTTCCCCTTCTTTGCAAGCTGCTGAAGCACACAGGCGTCCTAGGCTTAAGTGGTTTGCTTTAAATGTGCCAACAGGGCAAGCAGAAGTCTTACACAGACCTGCCCCACTCTAGTCAGGCCTCTGTCTAATCTGTATCATTGTTTGATGGCTGTAGCCACTTTGAACCTTCTGGAAATCCCACAAGGGACCTATGTGCTTTGTAATACAACTAAATGTCTTCAGGCACAGTGAAGGCAGCAGTATCCGCTTTGTGTGCGTACAGATGAAGAAGAAAGACCTTTGTGCTGCTAGTGAGGGGAAAAATAGCTTGGTTTGCTTCCTTTTAAAATGCTGCACATGATGATGATAAAACAGAAGTTGGACCTACCTGTGCTGAGAAGCCAGAGAAGAACCCATACCAGAAATGCACTAATGTGAAGGCAAAATTCTTGTAGAAGAAGTATTTGAGGAACTTGCACATGCGGATGTAGGACCACCGGCCATGGACCAAAAGCAGGCGCTGCAGGTAGCGGAACTGTGCAAAGGAGAAGTCACTGGACAAGACTGCCTGCATCCCCTCCTGACCACTGATACCAACTCCGATGTGGGCAGCTGCAACAAAAAGATCATGACATTGCACTGGGAGTTTTGATTATTCCATTTTTTTAAATGAGTTCCCTGCACTGGGACACTGTTAATTTCCTCCCAGCCTTCACAGAAAGTAATCTATAAAGTTCTTTCTCAAAAACATTAAAAAATACTTTGCAGCACTAATTCTTTCAGCAGCATTGTGATTTTGGCTGTAGTGATGCATTTCCAGTAACCGGGCTTTTGTATTTCAATGATATTACACCCTCCATGACAATTAGCTTTTTCTTTCTGGACATTTTCCAGCAGTATAAATGCTGTTGTGCACAACAGCCACTGTTGCGAAAAAATAACTTCAATTTATACTGACATGTGACTCACATTTACATGCGTGCATGTCCTTCTAGCAGCCATAAAACTTCACTCTAGAGAAGCAAAGTATTAAGACTCCTTGCAGATGTCTCAGACACAGTGCTACAAGGCAGACTACAGCCCTTTTACATGTCCTGGTCTTTATTAGTTCATTCAGATAATTAGATAGAAGAGCCACATCTTTTTAAATAGTAACTTGGGTTTATTAAACACGGACATAAGTTTAATGTGACAGCTAATTATACAGCTTTAACTAATGAGAACAATCTTGATGGCTGGAGGTTGAGCTTTCCATGGAACAGCGAATTGATAAAATCCCAAAGTCCCAGCCCTCCCGTTGGGGGAGTGGGTTTGTTTCTAATTATCATGTACACTTTAACTTTTCTTACCCTTTCTTCACTGACTGCCTGACTTATCTTCCTTGAAGCTCCCTACTAAGCCTTTTCTTTCTTAATTAAAAGCTCTAGTTAATCAATTCTTGCAAATTAACACAAGGAAGATTAGCACAGGACCTTCTGAATAATCTTAATTTAATTATACCTAGTTAGGGGATTCTTATGATAAATTCACTGAGGTAGGCAGCTTCAAATGATGCTCAAGGACGAAAGCACCTAGAAGCACATAATTTATAGCTGAAGAGGTAATTGACAAATGCCCCTACCACATAGAAATGTTAAAAAAAAATCATGTAACATTATACAGACTATTTAGAGGCATGAAGATTTTTCTTTCTGCATTGCAGACAGGCCCTCTGTGAAACAAACTCGTTTCTTCTTTGTATCACCCTTGTGACAGTGGTCATGCAGAAACATAGGTGGACATGATCCAGCCACTATGGACTTTAATCTATTCTAAGGTAGGAAGAGAGAAAAGGTCAGCAAGTGTAGCCTTAGCTTCCCATATCCTGGTGGTGGGAGCACAGCAAAGGGCCCTGCTGTCTGTCCTGGAAGGCAGGAGACACCAGTAGCCCATAGTGATGGTGCTCTGTAGAAACCTGCCAAACCTGAGACACAGACCCTTGGTGCCACAAAGAAGGTGTTCCAGAGGGCAACCAGATGTGTTCCTGCTGCTAGCAGAGAGCAAATACATTATTGAGTACATCATCAGTCTGCCAGAGCATGCCAGCTGTTGTCCATCACTCACTTTTGATCATGCTGACATCATTGGCGCCATCTCCAATTGCCAAGGTCACAGCCTTCTTGTACTTCTTCACCAGCTCCACCACCTGGGCCTTCTGTAGTGGGGTCACCCGGCAGCAAATCACCACTTTGCACATGCAAGCAGTTCTCACCAGCTCCAGCTCCAGCTTCTCTTCCAGCCCATAAGCCTGAGAAGGAGCACAGGGAGTGTTCAGAGCAGACAAGCAGCAACTTGTGGCCTGACAAAGAGGATGCAGTGGGAAGAAATGAGGAATGTGCCAGTCCTTCCATTGGCAGGAGGAAGGCATGATATACCCTAGTGAATCTGTCCATCCAGTCACAGGGAGCATCCACACTGCACAGCATCATGCCACACAGTGTGCACCTACGGGCTTGCATCTTGGATGCACCACAGCTGAATATACACAACACGCTCTGGTTGATGTAACCTGGCGGTGCATCAGAAGTGTCAAACAACAAGACCACTAAATTAACAAAGCTGATGCTGGGCCAGAGACAGCCACGTGTATCTTCATGTGGGAGAGTCTTTGCTCATCCATCTTGGTTTATTTTTTAAGATCTAGGAGATCTGTGGTATAAACAGGCTTCAAATAGGGAGCAGTTAATTAAAATAACACATGGAAAAACCTGGGCTCAGGTGAGCATGACAAATCAAAGCAAAAAGCCATGGAAAACACAGCTTTGCTCTGAGTGCTGACCCTTTAAACCAGTCAGCCCTGTTATTTCTGTTTGGCAAGCACAGAGATACTAGGATGCCTGGTCACCCCTCCAGCTCTGTGTAAGGAGGAGGGAACACAGTTATCTTTTCATATTTCTTTCAGATCATGCTTTTTGGCTCTGTTCTTTGGTGTCTCTTCCCAATAAATATGCATGGGAAGAATCTAGAGGGCTCTTTCCTCATCTTTCCTCTTTCCATTACAGCAGGCCCTGTCTGCGTAAGGCAGACAATCTCTAGGTCAGATAGTCTTTCTTCTTGAAACAGATAGATGAGTCACCAGTGCCCTGCTCCCATCCTATCAGTGGCAAGCAGGCTTGCTCAATAAGAAAGACCTTTTTGTGGTTAGCTTGAGTACCGGCCAGTCAGTGCAGTTAGAGATGGCTTTTGCCACAACATCCTTGCAAACACAACAGCACTAGCAAAATGTTAACAAGTAGTCTATTAATGGCACTGCACACAAATTAACTTGTATGATGATGCCATTACAGATGCTAATGTGCCTGTGTTCCCTTGCTTTGCTTAAGTGATACAACACCTAGCCCCAGTGGTGCCATCCCACTCATATCCATGCAGGGATATGTCACTGAACAGATGCTGTGTTTGAGTGAGACAGTTTCAGCACAAGTACCATTATTCAAGCTGTAGGTTCACAAAAATAAATAACATATAGCCTGGTCCACGCTGTCCTTGTGGTTGACACTCAGCAGAAAGCCATGGTCCAGGTGAGACTGGTTGTGTCCACTCCAGTGTGGGTTATATGGACTAGCTCCTCCCACACAGGCCACAATTGATTTGCCTTGTGCAGGACATATCTCCTTGCCAGGGTTACGGGTGAGCGTGAGGTTTTTCACAAACAAGAAGAAGGCTTTATCACTGCTGCAAGTGGTGCTTTTGTAGCACAGCACTTGGGATCTTGTGCTGCAGGCTGAGGGGATGGAGTAGGAACAGGCAGGGGCCTGTGGCTGGCTGGAGTGTCGGAGGATGTGCCCATGCAGACGCACCAAGCTTACATGATAGAGCTCTTGCCTGTTTTGCAGTGGTGATTTAAAGGGGATTAGAGCCACGGAGTTAAAAAGGGAGCTAGTGTAAAAAAGGGTATTTGACAACATAGGTGCTGCCTGAAAGTGTCCCATCTAGCCCAGGGTTTCTGTACATAGCACACAAGCCAAAGATGGAGTAAAACGAGATGTAATTTGCTAGGCTGGTATAATAGCTGGGGATTAGATTTGCTGGACTGCCATCAAGAGAGGTATCAACCACAGGGAACAAAAGCATCTTGTCTCTGAAAGGCAGCACCTCCCGTCTCTTTCCAAATCTACCTCTTTTGCTTTCCCTGCAGTGTGGGAAAGCAAAATACAAGACACAAATAAACCTGATCTGACTAAGCCTTTCTCACAGACAGCCTGGAATGTATCTAAATTGTTGGTTTGTTTTTTTTTTTTTGTTCTTTAACCTGCTCTAAAAAATTCCCAGTGATGGCAAATCTGTTCCAGTGCTTCACTATTCTCATCAGGAAGACATTTCACCCCAAACTCTCTTATCTCTTAATTGCATTGCTTTCTTATTTGCCTGTTATTATTTGAAGAGTACTACAAGGACTGATCAGTATTCTCTAGGCTAAGAAATCCTAACTTTCTCAGTTCTCCCCTTGCTTTCCAGATCATGTATGACTACTCTTGCAGTTTTCTTTGTACTCTCTCTAGTTGGTTCACATATTCTCAGAGAAAATGGCCCAAATAAATGTAATTATTTCAACAAATACTTTACTGATGCCAAATGAAGCAGGAGGGTTTCTTAACAAGTTTTATGGATGAATGATACTCTTAAATAAGTATCTCAGAATTTGTATGTTTCTAGTTGATTATGTTGTGTCTAGTGAAAGTGGAGATCAAGGCTTTTGTTCTTACTCAATTGCATTCTCCTTTTCTCCAATTTGTTAAAATTGCTTTCAAACCTGACATTGAAATTCATCATGCCTACAGTTTCTCCTAGCCTGCTGTTATCTTCTCTTTTTTTAAATATTTAATGCAAGCATTGAATATCAAATAGATGCAGGATAGCCCCCTGCAGATGCTACTTAATTCTTGTTTTAGATCAACAGTGAGACTTTAAAAGCCACACTTTCCAAGCAGTCTTGCATCTGCCACTCAACTATTTCATGTAGACCATATTCATTAGGGACTGTAGTGACAGGACAAGGGGTAACGGGTTCAAACTTAAACA
>JBAFWW010058595.1:9352-32803 GCA_036873685.1 Agapornis canus | reverse complement strand
TGGAACTAGATGATCTTAAGGTCCTTTCCAACCCTAACTCTTCTATGATTCTATAAAGTGTGCTTGCTTTTCTATCCGTTGTCAGCAGTTGCTTTGGAGTAAGCCCATTAATTAACCAGTTTTTATGACCTGATAAGAGCACTGAGTCTCAGTGATTTTCTAGGTAAAACAGTGCAACTGCCTTAAAGTAGCACCTAAATGTTTTCTTCAGCTTACTGTTCATGAAGTTGTCAGTGGAATAAACTGAGGAAAGCACTTTAATGAAGGGAACAGGTATCTCAGCTGTCAGTAACAGATCTGAATATATTTTATCATTTGTTCTTCCTTGGTTTTTTGGGAGACCTAAAACTTCTGGATTACCTACGCTCTGAAAAAAGCTGGGTACATGGGAAGCTGTGGATTATCCGTTAAGTATAGGACCGTGAGGGAATTTATGCACACAGAAAATGCAGTTAAACAGGACTGTCCAGGAAAAAGGCCTTTTTAAAATTTTGTTGATTCTTGTGAACAAATAACCATGCATAAATGCATGGCTTTAAACTGAAAGAGGGTAGATTTAGATATTAGGAAAAACTTCTTCCCTGTGAAGGTGGTGAGGCCCTGGCAGAGGTTGCCCAGAGAAGCTGTGGCCACCCCATCTCGGCAGTGTTCAAGGCCAGATTTGTGCAACCTGGTCTAGTGGAAGTTGTCCCTGCCATTGCAGGGGGGTTGGAACTAGAATGATCTTTAAAGTCCTATCCAATCCAAACCATTCTATGGTATATGTGCAGTAGGAGAGCTGAATCCCACATGCCACAGATTCAGTGGGCTGATCTTCGCTTTTCTGGTAAGAGTCAGTATCCCAACCTTTCTTTCCACCCTCACTGATGGTCAGTGCATTGGATGTGTGCCTATGCAAATCACTCACCAAGGAAGGATATTTAAAATTGGTTTACTTAGGACTAGAGAGGGTGCAAAATGAACTCTTGATGGTATAGCTTTACTCTTGCTGCTCAGTTGTCCTGTTTCACCAATGCAAATAAAATGCCATCCTGACTCCAGAGCATACTCTTAGGGACAGCTTTTAACATGAGTTTTTAAGCGTCACAGAAAGTGTCTGTAAAGATTTTGCACATAGGTAAGATAGTTTAGAGTAAATGCCAATCTGACTTTCTCCCATGGGAAGCTGTTGCATCTTTAACTGTGGACTGTGTGTGGGGTGAGCAGTTGCTCCTGCGTGAATAGTCAGAGCAGGCTGGGAAAGTCCAAAATGGTCAGCCAGTGCTGGAAATGCAGACCTGTAGAGAACAAGTGAAACTCACCAAGTTAAAATATGATAATGGTATCATCGTGGTTTAACCAGTTCACAGCTGAAATGAAGATAAAGAAAAATAAAAAGTAATTTCCTTCTGCTTACCAAGTATTTCAGCTTAAGACTGGGAAGGTGACCTTCTGACCTATTGCTTCATATATGTACCATTGTTTTTAGATTCCTCTTTTATTGTAGAATCATAGAATGGTTTGGGGTGAAAAGTACCTTAAAGACCATCCAGTCCCAACCTCCCTGCCACTGTCAGGAATACCTTCCACTGGACCGGGTTGCTCGAAGCTTCATCCAGCCTGGCCTTATTTTACTAATCCACAAAACTGTCACTGTTACATGGTGACCCGGACAGTTCTCTCTGAAGTAACTATTTCAGGTCAAGTCAGGAAAATGTATTACTTACTTAATTTGTTGTCATAACTTTAAATGTCACCTGTAGATGTTGCTTTATGTGTCACTTAGTTCTTGCACAGAATTAAGTGTTCCTACATTTGGGTTTAAGAAAGAAAGTTTATCATTGTTTGGAATTTTGACCTATTCTGTGATCCAAAGCATTCCACTGAAGTTGTTTTTGTTAAAACAACAGCTGTTTACAGCTGCCATTAAGAACCAGTGGTTTAGCTGTCCTCATAAATTACTGTATTCTTTCCCTGGTAAACTGCTTAGATGGCCAAGTAATAAAGAGCAATCTGGAAGTTAGAGGCTTGTGACATGAGAACTTTTTCATCTTATGAATAAGTGATTTTGCCGTAACAGAATTTCCAGTGTCCTATTTTTGGATGTGGAGATAATGATTTTTTGGTGGGAGTTAGCGAAATCCAAGTGCAGTTTATCAGAAACTCACTGGACTGCCTTCTTGATGTAATATTTCTCACTTTCAGTGAGAGGGTTGAAATTTTAGCTGAATGGGATCAAATTGTTTATGCAACTAAGAGACACAACCACAACGGTTTTTGTTACTGTGGCCCCTTTGGTGTATGTGTTTTCTCATACTTACAACACACTTTTGTGGGTTTTCTTTTTAAATGAGGTCACAGTCCTAAAAAATACAGATGAGTGCCATGCCTGCATAGAGCTGCAGTGATGTGATAGAAGGGAAGCAGGTCCATGGGGACTGCACTCTGCCTGTGTTACACTAATACGAGGGGAGGGAGAAAAATAATCTCTTAGTGTAGTTAAGCAGTAGTTAAGGCTTTCAAGCAGGGCTTTAATGTGAATATTAAATATCAGCAATATGAGGGGTTTTTTTCTGCATTTACTGTGTTTTTCTATAGTAAAATCTTCCTTTAAAATGTGGCTTGGGGAGCTGGTTTTGATAAGTATCATCTCAGTTCCTGACTAAAAGCAAGAAGTACTATAAAAAAAGAATACAAAATCTCAGCTGTGTTATCATAAACACTCTGTACGTGAGCTGTTAGGATGGTAAGTAGAAGACATGATATATCAAATAGCTTGTATTTATCCTCTCTGTTCTTTTACAGTCCCAGTGGGTCTTTATTATCCTGCTTGGAGCAGGTGAAGACTTACTTGCTGACTGACGGAACATGCAAGTGTGGCCTCGAATGTCCTCTCGTTCTTCCCAAGGTAAAGAAAAACATCATGGATTTCTGTACTATAATCCTTATGAGCTGTGTCAGCTGATGTGCTATGCCGTGCTAGTCATTGTTCAGATCATATATATGAAATGTGATAAATGGTATATACCCAAAGATTTACCATAAAATTTACCAAAAAAAGGATTAATCTGCTGTCTTTTTTCCTCATGGAAAACATCTGACTCAGGTTTTATGGTGTTTGAAGATTTTACTATTAAACTGGAAACCTACTGTGGGCAGCATCATGTTAACATGGGAGAATCAGGGTGAAGCAGTGATTTATGTGATAGCTTCAGTATCAGCTTCACAATTTTATATTCTATATACAAATTGATACTTTTCTTCTTAATCACGGGGCAATCTCAAATACACATGAGTCCTTTCTCCTTTTCCTCCATACTCTTGATACTGAGGAGTGTTAAAGTTCTGTTGCTAGATGACAACTTCCATGGCTGTTACTGATAATATTTACTTTTTATTTATAAACTTGAAATGTGCTATGAAAGTATCTCTTGGGCAGTGTAGGAGCAGTCAGATAGCTCTACAGAACTGTGGCAAATTTAATTCTATGTAAAATTTTTGGTTTAGGTATATTTGGTGAATTTGCTACCTCTAATGGCTCTTTTAAACCTTGGAATTTTTACTCTCAGGTCTTTAATTTTGATCCTGGAGCTGCTGTGAAGCAACGAACTGCTGAAGATGTTAAGGCGGATGAAGATGTCACCAAACTATGCATACATAAAAGGAAAATTATTGCTGTGGCTACACTTCATAAAAGCATGGAAGCACCACATCCTTCACTAGTTCTAACTAGTCCTGGTGGTGGAACAAGTAAGTAAAACCATGCAGAATCATTTAATTACTTGATTTTAAATATATGTAATTACTATGCAGAACCACCCCTAAAAGTCTAATGTATCTATGAGCAAAATAGTAAACAGATCCATGTTAAAAATTGAGTTAGTAATTAGAGGGATGTAGGTGGTTAGAAAATGAGTCTAAAAAGCAGATCAGCACAAACTTAAGAGCATGATTTTCTTGGAAAGATATCAGATCGTTCTAGACAAAGAAAATACATTAGCTCTCATCTTTTGGAACTGTAGTAATATGTCTGATATTCTGTCACATGGGAAATTAGAGAAGCAGAATAAAGTGATTATAAAGGGATTAGAATGTGACTAAGGACTTGACTAAATGGGAAATTGTATTGCAAGGCAGAATATACAGGAAGAGAAGATCTCCACTGTAATTTCTGAAGGATTATTTGGAGGAACCAACCTGGATTAGCATCTTGATGATCTATATCAACAAAAAATGAGGCAATTTGTTGATGGGTGAAGTTGACAGGTATTGGCAAAACAAGAGAAGATCAAAACGTGTTGAAAAACTGGCGGATCATAGAGACCAAGAGTGAAAAGAAAAGGTATAGCAACGAATCCTGTTAATTGTGAGGTCATTCACCTGGGGACTAGTGAAAAAAGCTGTTAGCTGTAAATTATTGAGAAAGAAAACCTAGGTATAGTAGCTGATCAAAGATGTCTGTGAGCAGTACCAGATGGCAGTGCAGTGCAGATCAATGTGACTCAAAGAGAAGTATAAATGCTGTTGTTGTATGTGTACTGCCTTCCTGCACTGCTGTTCTCGCTAGCGGCACTCAAGCTGAAATAAAGCAGAGGCTTTGCTCTTAGTGAACTGCAAAGCCTGTTTATGGAACTCATCTAAAAGTGTTTAGCTTGTTCAACCTAGTAAAATGGTGGCTGAAAGGAGATGTGATTGCTTTCAATAAAGGCATCAGGAGAATCACTGCAGAAATAAAGCTCCTTAAGATGAAGACAAAGTTAGCACTGAAAGAAATAGCTACAAAACCAGAGCTGCATAGAAACTTCAACTGAAAATTAGGTACTTTGTAAGGGTTACAAGAAGAGGGTCTGAAGTAGTCTTACAAATCTAAATGGTTAGACAAAGGGGTGAAATTTAAGACAGCTTGAAAAGTTTGTGGTTATATACTCTGATGCACACAACTTCTGGGAAATGGCCCTTGATAATCTGACAGTTCTTTTGCACCCCTATATTGCTGTAGTAATAGCTGGCTAATTGCTAGCCACTTTGTAGCTTGACTGCAAAGTGGAAAATTTTAAGAGCATAAAAATAAATAATATATTTCAGATATAGAGACAATGCTAAGAAACCAGTGCTGTTTGTAGTGCTGATGTGCTCTTGCATTTTCAAAATGCTATTTTTTATTTTAAAGCTCTGTTTAAATTGGTTTTTGCAGTGCATTTTTTTAACTATCAGTGCAGTTTTCCAAATTACTATGCACTTTCTTTATTTTTTTATTCTTTGTGTCACACTTAAATTACTCTTTTGTTTAATTAGCAAAATTAAGGAGGTAAACCCAACTAAATATTAAATCCATGAGTCATATTTTCTCTGTTGATCAGAATTTTGTGCACTAAGCAGAGAAGAAAATTTCCCTATAAATTGGCTTTTGAAATAAAGTGTCTTCATTTATGCACACTTACATGTGACCGTATGCTTAGGTCCAGCATTCAAGGTATGGGTTCTCATACTTCTTTTGTTTTGCAGTTCATTCTTGAAATTTGTCCCCTAAAAGAGACTTTGGTTGTATTTTGGGAAAAGTAGTATGTTTGTTTCTGTCATGATGTAGCTGGTTGAGCAAACCAGTGCCATCTGTCCCCTATGGCCAGGCTGAAGGAAAGAAGGGAATTGGGTTCTTCTGGGTAGAGCAATTTAAAGGCATCTCTGAATTCATTTGAACATGAAATCTTCAACTTGTTATTCAAGTTTAAGTTTATGTATTTGGAGGCTGCATGCCAAGTACTCCAAACTGAATTACAAATTCCCAGAGCAACAAAAACTGGCAGAAAGTCCACCAGACTTGGAGCTACTTTTGTAATGATGTTTTTAAGGTAAAATGTTGGAAAAAAAAAGATATTTTTAAATAGAACTGATACTAGTGGGCAGAAAATGATAGTGGTCTTCTGCTGGTAGGAAGGTCTGGTCTCAAAACTGGGATGTACAGGAAAATTTTCAGTTGTAGAGGGGTTCATATGTCTGCATACATGCAAATATCCCCAAGGCCTTTCTTCCAAAAACAAACATATCAAGTAGAGCCCCTTGTTAAATTCAGCATCTTCACCGCAAGCAAAGCTAGTTGCAGAAACTGCAGGAAAAGCCTTAATTCAGTAAAGAAATGCGAGACATGATGTAACATATGTCCTCACCTTTTTAGCACGGCAGTTCCCAGGAACAGATTAACTCTCTGAACTGGTACTCAGTGCCCTTGGTACCAGCAAGTGATGTGAAGCAGCCAGAGAAGCTGCATCCTGCCTTACACAGGCACAGTCTCTTCAGTCTCTCCAATTAAGTGCTTTGCTGAGTACAAACCTGAGCCAAAGTCATATGGTACAGCTCACCATTCATCCTCAACAGTGACAGTATTTAGGGCAGGACTCTTTTCCGTGTGGGGTGAAGAGAAATTAGTCTAAACGTTGGGCTTTGTTCCTCCTGCATTCAATAGATGGTGCCAGAGGCTCCTTTTCCCTGCGAGAGTGATAGCCTGCTGCTCCTGCCAGCTCTTTGAGCAGCAGCCAAAGTGGTAATGCTGGAGATTCAGGAGTAGGACACCAGAGATGATGGTTAGAAAGAAACGACAAATGGGAAGGAAAAAGATATAAAGTTGACCGTATTTATGCGACATATTTATATGGGAATTAAATATGGAAATTCCCATATTTATATGGGAATTAAGGTCTATACTATATAGTAGGGTAGCATGCACCATTCCACAACTACTTGGTGATTTAGGTATTATTTCTGTTGAGGCAAAAGTTTAGCCACAAGGGTTTCTAGCTTTTATGAATATTTTCACACACAGCAGTTTTGCACTGAAATGTGTGATACCTGATTTCAAAACAGTAACTGTTGTGTTTTTAATATCAGGTGCAACTCCAGTAGTTCCTACTCGAGCAGC
Source organism: Agapornis canus (assembly GCA_036873685.1). Taxonomy (NCBI): domain Eukaryota; kingdom Metazoa; phylum Chordata; class Aves; order Psittaciformes; family Psittacidae; genus Agapornis; species Agapornis canus. Next base: position 25,911 of record JBAFWW010058595.1, on the reverse strand, counting down.
AACTCCAAGATCAATGAGGAATAAATCACATGAAGGAATTACAAATTCTGTGATGCCAGAATGTAAGACTCCTTTCAAGTTGATGATAGGGGCATCTAATGCCATGGGTAGGCTTTATGTGCAAGAAATGGCTGGAAGCCAGCAACAAGAACTTCATTCTGTCTATCCTAGGCAGAGATTGGGTAGTAATGAACTTGGACAGAAGTCTCCGTATCGTGGCAGTCATGGTGGGATGCCCAGTCCAGCTTCATCAGGATCACAGATATATGGAGATGGCTCAATCTCTCCTAGGACTGACCCACTTGGAAGCCCTGATGTTTTTACAAGGAACAATCCCAATTTTCATGGAGCACCCAACTCTAGTCCTATTCACATGAACAGGACACCTCTGTCTCCACCATCAGTAATGCTACATGGTTCTCCTATACAGTCATCCTGTGCAATGGCTGGAAGGACTAATATACCTCTTTCCCCAACCTTAACCACAAAAAGCCCGGTAATGAAAAAACCCATGTGTAATTTTTCAACTGGTATGGAAATACCACGAACAATGTTTCACCATAAACCACCCCAAGGTCCACCCCCACCTCCTCCACCACCTTCTTGTGCTCTTCAGAAAAAGCCATTAACATCAGAAAAGGATCCACTTGGCATACTTGACCCTATTCCTAGCAAACCAGTGAATCAGAATCCTGTTATCATTAACCCAACTACTTTCCATTCAAATGTCCACTCTCAGGTACCCGTGATGAATGTAAGCATGCCTCCTGCTGTCGTCCCTTTGCCAAGTAATCTTCCTTTGCCAACTGTAAAACCTGGTCACATGAACCATGGAAGTCATGTTCAAAGAGTTCAACATTCTGTTTCAACTTCCCTCTCTCCTTCACCAGTGACATCCCCAGTTCATATGATGGGATCCGGGATTGGAAGGATTGAGGCTTCTCCCCAAAGATCACGTTCTTCCTCCACATCATCAGATCATGGAAATTTTCTGCTGCCTCCAGTAGGACCACAGTCATCCTGTAGTGGAATTAAAGTTCCTCCCAGGTCCCCAAGGTCAACAATAGGGTCACCAAGACCATCTATGCCATCTAGCCCTTCCACCAAGCATGATGGACTTAATCAATACAAGGACATCCCTAACCCATTAATTGCTGGAATGAGTAATGTATTAAATCCTCCAAACAATGCAGTTTTTTCTACTGCATCGGCTGGAAGTGGTTCCTTGAAGAGTCAGCCTGGTTTGCTGGGAATGCCTTTAAATCAGATCTTGAACCAGCACAATGCTGCCTCTTTTCCAGCAAGCAGTTTACTCTCAGCAGCAGCCAAAGCACAGCTAGCAAATCAAAATAAACTTGCTGGTAACAACAATAACAGCAGTAGCAATTCTGGACCTGTTGCCAGTGGTGGCAACAATGAAGGACACAGCACTTTAAATACCATGTTCCCTCCTGCTGCCAATGTGCTTCTACCAACGACTGAAGGGCAAAGTGGCCGAGCAGCACTGAGAGATAAATTGATGTCTCAGCAAAAAGATCCTCTGAGAAAAAGAAAGCAGCCGACCACCACAGTGTTGAATTTGCTAAGACAGTCTCAGTTGGACAGTTCTGGAGTTTCCAAAGCTGGATCTGATTTGATAAGAAAGCAAAGTCAAAGTTCTTTTCCCATCAGTTCCATGTCCCAGCTACTTCAGTCCATGAGTTGTCAAAGCTCTCATATGAGCAGCAATAGTACCACCACCTGTGGGAGCACAAATACTGCTTTACCATGCACTGGTAACCAGATGCATTTTGCAGACACCAGTATGAACTCTGGCAGCCTCCAGAACTCACTGGCACAGAGTTTACCCTTGAGAGGGGAAGGTGTGCACTGCCAGAACACAAACACTAACTTTGTCCATGGTACTAGCCCAGGCACAACCAACCATCTTGCAGGTTTAATAAATCAAATGCAGGCTAGTGGGAACTGTGGGATGCTCAGTCAGTCAGGAATGGCTTTAGGAAATTCATTACATCCAAACCCACCTCAGTCAAGAATCCAAGCATCCTCCACTCCAGTGATACCAAACAGCATTGTTAGCAGCTGTAATCAAACAAGTCCTGAAACAGGTATGTTTCCTTCCAAAAGGATACCCCTATGTTTGACTGATTGGGAATATATGATGACTATTTTTAAACGGGTTCCTCTTACGTATCTACTTTTTTAAACTTGGGTTTACCAGTATGCAAAGTATGCCTATTTTATGCTGATACCGAGATTCTCAAAAATAAAACAAGTAAAAAACAGTGGAAGACTACAATATATGTCCTGTTCTCTAAACAAAATTATCCTGTGACAGCTCTTGTCAAAATTATCCTTCCTGTGACAGCTCTTGCTTCTATTAACTTCTGCACACTCTGCATAAATGAAATCTGTCACTTCTGTACATACCAGAACCACAGCTTTTGTCACTTGCCCAAATAAATATGGTTGGATTTTTTGCAGCATGCCCTGCTACTTCAACCATAGAATGCCGTGGCTGAGCTGGCAGTCTGTGTCCAGGCTATACATGTGTTCTTTACTGCTTGCATTAAAGAATTGGTGTTGTTGGAAATGAGAGCAGATACTAGTGCAAAAGTTTACATACAACTGTTTTCAAGGAAAGCACTGAGGAATCATAGAATGGATTGAATTGGAAGGGACCTTAAAGATCACCCAGTTCCAACCCCCCTTTCCACAGGCAGGGTCACCTTCCACTAGATAGGTTCTTCAAAGCCCTGTTCAACCTGGCCTCGAACACTGCCAGGAGTGGAGTAGCCACAGCTGCTCTGGGCAGCCTCTGTCAGTGTCTCACCACTTTCATAGTGAAAAATTTTGCTGAATCTTTGTTTGCCTTTAACATGGTAATTTTAGTAAGCTGCTAATTAAATGGTTGAATAAACTGGAAGTGTGTAGAAAGAGATTTCCTGGTTTATTGATCAGTAAAGACTTGGAAAGGGAACAGGTACACCGCTGTTCCTACCTCTGTTCTGTTTAAAGATAAAAATTACACAGGTCAAAAATGTAGATTTCATTTAATTACTACTGGTTAAACAAAGGGTGCAGTGTGAAAGATGGTACTGTTTTAATTTCTTAACCAGAAAGAAACCTTACATTTGATATTTCAGCTTGGTTAACTTGCAAAGCGTGTTTGGTGCAATCACAGCTAAACTACATCAGGTCAAACGAAAGTGACTGTAAACATGCAAGCGTCTCTCTCATTAGCCCAGGAAAGGACCTCATGTGTATTCCTGAGCTTCCTCCATGACAGCTGCTTATTCTTTAAAATACAGAATAGAATTACATAAAAATAATTTTCTAATATTATGCTGGTCACAGTTTCTGGTGATTTCTAAGTGTATCTCTTTGTTCCTGATGAAAAAAGGTAGTCTTTTTCCTTAGTTATATTGGTGGTTTGTGTCGCTGGCAAGCAGCTATTAATCCTTGCATGGCTGTTTTGCCTTGTTAGTCTGACAAAGAGAAGTATTTCCTGGTATAGTCTGTCTTAGAATTCTGAGACTTAGTACTCTCTTCTGAACAGAACAAAGATCTGGGATTGCCTTAGGAACTAGCTTTCCTGTCCCACTAAACATACTACAAAATCCCTTTAGCAGGAGCTGTGTTGAGTTCAGTGGGGACCACTGGTATATACAGGTTCTTCTGCCTTCAGAGTCATAGAACAGTTTGGGTTGGAAGTGATCTTAAAGAGCATCTGGTTCCAGCTGCCCTGCTGCAGGAAGGGACACTGAACCAGTGCCTAAACCTTGATCCAGCTTCCTGCCCAAGTCATTGCAGCAGCATAGGGCTCAGGCATAAGATTTAAATCTCATCCATAGCCCATGAAAATCTAGTTACGGATATTTTGTTGTGTTTGCAGAAGAATGGAAGCATTCTTTGCACGAAACAAGTGTGAAATGTTGAGTATTTTGCATTAATAGTAACCTTTGAAAAGCAGTTAGTTAGCACTCCACATTCAGTGCTGTAGACAAAACCATTAAGAGGTATATAATGAATTATTCTGACATGGTGAGTTGTTAATTTGGGTGGATGGCGCTGAGCAGTGTCAAACATGCCATGTGAAGCATGCTTTAAAGAGCAGTTGAGTTGAGTAAGGTGTCTGCAGGAAACTCTTAGCATTCATATTTGAGTTTGTGGCTTTATTTTTTTTCTTTGTTTTTAAGCATTTTAATTGCTAAATCTGTTTTCTGTTTCTGTGCCAGCATTCAGAATAGCTACTAATCAGAAAATAGTTCCTGAGAGAAAAAATACTGAGAATCACCACAATTAGATAGCTGGTTATTGCCTAAGCTTTTAATTATATTTTAACCACATGGACCAAGTTTTATTATTCTAGCTTTTGTTTTCTTCTTCTGCAGATAATATCTTTAGTTTCCAGGTAATTTTCAGCATGAGTGCAATGGTATTATAAATGAACAAATACAAAAATAAAATACTCTGTTTATGCAGTAAAAGCTTTTGAGGTTTTCTGAGTTTGAACCCTCGAAAACCGATTATGAGCAATTAATTTTTATTAACAATTTCAGTCTCTCAGTTGTATTTGGGTTACAAACACTGTTCAATAACAGTTGTCTTACGGAGGAGCTAGGAATAGGTCAGTATGTGCTATTTAGGGCTGTTCCTTTGAAGAGTCCGTTTTCTGGCAGGAGACTGGGTTCTAGACTCATTTTTTTTTTTCTAATACATAGTGTTAATTCTTCTGTTAACCTTTGGCGCTGTGTTCCTCATTAATCAAGCCCTCAGATTTTTCATACTCGCTGAAGGTAGAATCCAATTTAGCAGTTTTAAGATTTACTCATTAAGCCACTTCGCCTGTCTTTGGATTTGTCTCTTCTGTTCGTAAAACAGGACTGCATCACTGTGCGATGTATTTTATTGTAGTCTGGGTTAATTCATGTTTTTCTTGCTGTTAACATGTGCCATTAGTCCTGATGTTCACAGTGTAGGAAACCTCTGTGTGTTGAACATTCAACAAGCAAATCCTGCTAGGAATGCAACATGCATAAATAATCGAGTAGATGAAAATGAGTGAAAAAAAATATTTCGGAGTAAAAGTTGTGTACAGCTGATAAGGAAATCAGCGGAACTAATGTAATAACCATAGCTGATAGAAATAAAGATGATAAGTTATCTCAAATATCAGAACATCAGAAATATGAGAAACTAAGTCTAAGAGTTTAGTAGTGACAAATAAAGGGTAGATTTGGCAAAGTCTGTATCTCTTCCACAGACTCAGAATAGCAATTTTTACTGATGAAATATAGAACAGAAAATAGTAAAATATAATTAAACACAGAACTAATACCAATCAGTGAGGAGCTTATATCCCACTCAAACAGGATTTATTTTCATACGGCCAAGTACAGTGTGATATAATTGGGAATGGAACTTTGCCTTGGAAAACAGTGACTCAGAGAAGGTTTTTAAGAGGCTTTGTTTTAATAGACTTAATGCAAACTGTCAAGTCAGTGATGATGCAAAGTCAAAACAGACGTAAAAGAAAGAGCTGGGTGGATCCTTGGAAACATGAAAGTAGGAATACACAGTAGAACTTGGGATACTGCTGGCTCTGTCTGTAGTTAAGAAAAGCAGAGTTAGGAAGTGACATTCTGGCTTGTGGTCACTGCACCCTTAAGGTATGGAAATACCAGAAATTTTGAAGGAGAGCAGAAAAATGTATGTGCATAGTTGTCTATGAGGCCTTGGGATGTAAGCCCCAGAGGCAACATCTGTGCTCTTGTTTTACAGAAGATCCTGCAGTCAGGCTCACCTCTCACTTTTTGATTATGTCAGCAGACCAGATGCTAGGGTGTCAACCTGAATATGAGATACTCCAGCACTTAGGAATTCCCTGGAATCTTCTTTCAAATAAGTGTCAAAGAAATAGTATCTCTTCCTACAATTATTTATTTTTGGGCACTATCTAGAAATCATAGAATGCCAGGTTGGATAGGACCTCAAGGCCAAGCATGGCCTAGATTTGGTGTCCCAGCACCCTGTCCAGCTGAATCTTCAAAGTGTCTGACAAAGAAAGTGGAAGACTGAATTGTTTTTACCTTGTCAGACATTTGCTGGCAGCTTCCAGTGGCTGAAAGCTGGTACATTCACCATCAAAGAAACAAGTAGTTTTCTTTTTGAGAGAATAGTGAATGTTGGAGTATGCTGGCAGAGAACATGCTGAGTAAATGAACAGAAAGAGTCTTAAAGAAATTTCACAACCCAGGTGCTGATAGGACTGTTCTGAATAGTGATGGTGATAGCTTCTGACCTTAGCATCAGCTCAGCTCCCCTCTTGTTGCTCTCCTGTATTCACCTTTGCATGGTGTGGTGAACAGAGCTGCTTTCATGCTCAGTGCTCAGAGTACTTGCACATCTGTGCTAAACATTGTCGTGTAACCCTATTACCAGGATTTAATCCCAATATAACCTAAAGGACTCACGAAATACTCTTTTCTGCCAAACTGACAGTTGGCTAGACCTAGTCAAACTGGAGCTGTTAGGGATCATCTTGCAGAATCAGTGACTGTCTTGTTGCTAATGGGATTACATCTTTGAGAATTTTTTTTTCAATCAAAAATCTTTGGGGTTTTTCTTCTTCAGCACCATGGCAGGGACAGGTTTCAGTTCTCTCCCATGTGTAATATTTGCTTTCCTCTTGGTTTTTGCCTGTAGCACAAAGCAACAAAGGAGCAAATTGCTTTAGTCTGACTTAAGTCATCCTTAGTCTAGGTGAAGGATACTGATGGAAAGTACTGCTTCAAATTTTGTGAACCTGTTTGTAGTTTGGAATAAGTATTCTCCCTGACTTTCTAGGAGAGCTGTGAATGTAAGTGCTTCAGTTAGAAGGGAGTGATGCTGCGGTTGTGTCCATATTTTGATTATGTGAAGAACCTAAAGCGCCAAGTGTTATATGAAGACAAAGGTTAAATGTACTATTGGACATAGTGATAGGTCTCAATATAGGCCCATGCTTCTCGAAAAATGGTCTTTCCTATTTGTCAAAGAAGATGGAGTGTTTTAAAATATATCACATTAAATGTGTACAAAGTGGCATATTCTAGTACATGAGTCTCTGGATTTGCTTCCCGGAATTACTTTTATATATCAAAGAATTACATAGTCAGTAGAACTTTCTGACTTTAAATTCAGAAGAGTATCTGGCTGGCATCCTTCCTGGGGCTTGTTATGTCTGAGAAAAGTTCCTTATTAAATTGAAATAACCCCTAGTCAGAATGCCAACCAGCTACTCTTCTAATTATAAATCCAATTGAAAATTTCTATTGCTTTTGGGTTTCAGCATTTATATAAATGTACAGAAGGTGGGGAAGGAGAGACAGATTCTAAGGAACCACTGTTATTTAAACCTGGAACTACCTTTCAACATTCTACCCTATTTTCCTTTATTATTTTGGGGAGGAAAAAAAATTGTATTTTTCAAATGAGAATTGTGAAGAGTGGGGAAAATGTTCTCAATGAAGAATAAGGTTTCCAGGTATGAGACATGTATGGTAGATTAGTTCTGCTCCCTACCCTGCCACTGAAATAAATATTCTCATTTATTTGCTCTTGTTAATTCTTAATAGAAGATTCATGCACAAAAACACTCTCATTCTCTCAGCATAAAGGAGTTACTGACTTAGGAGACATCAACAACTGTATTAGATAAAACTTAATTGTTACGGTGATAGACTTTCTATACAGTCACTGTAAACATACTTGCTACCATGAGGTTTACAATAGTGGAAACGTCTGGAAGTAGAATAGATTTTGCCTTTCAAATTACCTCTATGTATTAATGTTTATTGTTAGCAAATGCTGGCAAATTGCAAGAACTTGAGAATCAGCTTATTCTCTACTTAATTAAGTCAGTTGTTTAGTATAGGGAGCTGAAATCAGTAACTTTCTAATATTAGCAGAAATGGAAAAAGGAAATGTAGGATTCATTTAATTATTCTGGTTGAGTTCTGGTGAGTCAAGATCAGAAATGGTGATATTACCTGAGCACTTGCTTGTCAAGGGTTATGCTGGGATCAGGTACTGCATCTCCCACATCACTTAGGTAGAGCTCAACATTCCTTTATCCTTGTCTTTGAACTTGATACCATCAGTGTTGTATTAGCCATGCGTTGAATTCAGCTGCTGTTTGTGGCCCTTCAGGCACAGCTGTGCCTAGTTTGGGAATCATAGTGGCATTACTTCTCAGATAAATACCAAGATTAAAAGTTCAGCTCAGTTGAGCTCTGCTTACCAAGCACACTGTTTGCTCAGACACACAACTTGGGGTTTTCTTGTTTTGTTTCTTATAATTTGGATTTTCCCACAACTCACAGTCTTTTATTTAAACAGTCTCTTATCTGGTTAGTGTTTTCACTGCCATGCATTTATCTAGGAGTTTGTATTAACAAAAGGCAGAGGATTTGAAAAAGTAATACAGAAAGATGTCTTATTTTATTAAAGATATTTTTTTTTTTGGGGGGGGGAAGCAACCCTGAATCATATGTGATTTTCCATACATATTTTGCCCTCCCCATCTTCTGAAAATTTCTTAAACAGAACCAGTAGGCAACTCCAGAAATTACTAGAGGGTGGAGTGGGAACTATTGAAAGAAATAATGCCTTTTACTGCATTTTTAGTTTTATTGAACTTTGCAGTACAATGTTTTACCTCATCTGCAGTGCATCCCCCACAACTGTGAATGGGGGAATGATACAGAATGAGGTCAGTGCTAATGCTCCTTCATCTGTATGCTGTTGTCTTGACAGTTTTTACTAGAAGACTGCTTCTGCTTTCTGTTACCAGCTAGGTGCATCAAAATAGTTTCCCCAAAGTCATTTTAAAAACAGCAGTGATGATAAAATGCAGAAGTCAGAAGAGACAAGGACAAGAAGGGCCAAGACTGAAACTGAGTCAGGTGTATTTAAAAAAAAAAAAAAAAAGAAAAAATACTAATTTTAAAGATTTCTGTTATCCTCTGAACTGGTTTGGGCTTTTTGCCCTTCCCGCAAATTTGTTAGACTCATTCATGGCTGAGTCACTTTTCAGAAGATGCAGAGGCTGCATGCTGTATTCCTCTGCAGTTTTCATCCTTAAAATAATCTGTTAAAGCGAGAGTTTGAAAAATGCTGTTAAGAATGGGGCCAACATTACAGCTGTTTTTTTGTAAGTAAAAAAAAAAACCATCCATGATCATGCAGCATTATGCCATTGGTAGTCATAGTCATATGTTCAGCTGCTACAGTGGTAAGCATGATACTATGGAGAGACAGTTAAATCTGCTTCAAGGAAGAGCACATGCTGTGTGGACAGAGTTTTGTATATAGGGGGAGTTCACATTTTCAACTGGTTCTCCTGGACTGAGAAGGATGTTTTATTTATTGGTCCATTGTTTGTGATTTCTCTATGAGGAGGGTGTGCAATCTCAATAAGGGGAACAACTGACAGTTGTTTGCCATTATCTGCTGAATTATGGTTTCTCTAAAATTGAATGCACTATAATAAAGGTGATACCAGATAAATATCTTAAATGTTCTCCATTCTAAAATGAAAAGGTAGAATAATAAAAATGTGTAGCTCTTAATTCTACATCTGTAAGTAAGTGATGGAATATGCAGTTAAAGCAAGATCATGTTGTCTCAAATTTTTATGGAACATGAGGTCATATCATTTCCATCAGACTCTTGTACAAGTTAAACCTCTTAAAATCACTAATTTAACAATACTGCCACTGATGCAAACTATGTGTTTGGATCTCTGTGTCAATATTCTTATTTCATAGTAGTATTGCAGTAGCTTCTGGAGACCTCAAGCTTGGATTGGTGACCCTGTGTGACAGAAGTTGCACAAACCATTTGAGTTACAGTAGCAATCACATTGCCTAAGTGAGCTTTTGTGCTTTCACACCTTCATAATCTGAGGGGTAAGGCATGCAGTAAAACTTTCTCTCTGCACTGTTGCTGGATCTTTTTGAAAGGATCATGCAGCTTTCTTCTGCAAGAGCTACGGACTTTCACCCTACAAAAGGATGGAAGTGGTGGAGGGACCAGGGAGTTAAGCATGAGTTTCTGACACAGGCTTCAAAAAGTTGAAATGTTCTAAATTAAAAAAGCGATAAAGAAAATAGCAAACATAAAATAGAGCTAGCTGCATTTTTATTGAATATGCAGGAAAGCAAGAATTTAGAAAGGGCTATGTATAATGTTTATTTGTTCTCAAGTCTCAAAATGCTTAAGGTGTTAATGGCTAATGAGCAAGTTCTGCACTTAGTTTCCTAAGTTCTTAATAAATCTGTTTTATCAGTTATTTTTATTCTTATAGAGAAAAGCATTGTAAAATGTTATTTGCATTACCATTTTCTAATTATTATACTTCAACTGCACATTTTTAGGAAAATCAAGGAACATTAATATATTATTAATATATTACTAATGTTCCTTGATTTGGTAGAAATAAATTTAGCATCAGTGAAAACTACAAAGGTTTGCCTTTGATTTAAATTGTCTCGTTTATAAGGAAGTTGGGTATTATCCACAGTATATAAAGTCAGTATTGTTCCTACCTGGTTTTATGCAGACACAGTTCTTCTTACACTGCAGAAATTGTACATCAGTTTTGTTTCTTTGTTTAGTTTGAAATCAGTAGCTCATACCCAACTTCTCTTTCGAGGACATTGAAGCTGTTTAAAAACCTGGGCTATATCCTACCATCCCAATAGCATATGTATACATATTTGTTCCAGTCTTTTCATGGTAGGACAATGCTTGAGATATTAATGGTAAATATCTGGGCATTTCTTCTTCTCACTCTGTTATGAGGACAGTTTATTTTTCTCAATGACTGGCAAAGGCACTTCCAGCAGACATCTCTGTCTGCAAGAGCTGGAAGCAGGCATTCGTCCTAGGCTTTTATGGCTTTTAGTCCAGCTCCTTCATCTTTTTTTCATATTACTTTTAAGAGCTTCTGATTATTAAGAAGTGTTGTTTACTGAGCTAGCATGTATGATGCCTTGGGTTTCCGGGGTTCAAAATACCATGTTTTTATGAAACTTGGAATCAAACTTGTAATTTCCTTTTCACTTTCAACTCATATTCACCATTCTCATCAAAACTGTCACCTTGAGCCTGGATACCATAATAATGAACCATTTCATATGGGAGTTTTAGGTGAGCTAGCATACTGTTGAAACTGTTTGGCGTTGTGGAGCATCTTTTCCTCTGGCTGTCATCCTTCTCCAAGCCTGAAGGAAATGCAAGTAGTCAGGATTGCAGTCCTATTTTTCTTACAGCACTACTGGCCAAGACAGCATGTTCGCATGTTTTGGTTTTTTTTTCAGCTGACATCCACCATCTGGTTTCCACTGTCATCCTGCCGTCTTTGAAAATTGTAGTAAATGCAATGTATGAGTCTAGATACCACTTTGGCTCAAAGGCAGACCTCAAAGGACATCTGGAGTTGCTTCCAGATCACCGCTGCTATGCTTTTGTTCTACTGCCTGGTTTGAAAGAACAGCCCTGTTATTAGGACTTCTCTTATATTCACAGTGTGCCTTATATTGTTGCTTTGATGAAGCATGTTACATTTTTCTGTGCTGTTTCAGAGAACTCTTCACATCTTCACACTGCCGATGCTGGGCATTACTTTCTTCTCATTGTACCTTGTCTCTTCATGAGTCAGAAAAATGTGACTGCTCACGTTCATCCTGGATCTTTGATATTTTGTTTTAAAACTGGGGAAGGGCAGTTCAGAGGGCTCTCCAAGGGCTCTAGTGGCTTTGCCAGAGGAAGATGTCCTTCTGTACTTTGTTGATGTGGCACTATCAGTCACAATTATGGAAATCATGCATGTTTTATAAAGCGGAAAAAATAATTCAGATTTTGCCTTTTGGCTTGGGGCCAAGCATTCAGAAGATGTCTGGCAGCACTATATTTTAATGAGAATGGGTGTGCATGCGTTTCTTCATCTGGAATATTGACTTGTTGGAGATGGTATTTTGGAAGAGATTAAAAAATCATATTCTGGCAATTCAGTCTGTTGCTGGAGATAGGTTTGCCCCAGACTGCAATTGTAAATACCGTATTAGCTGCTGCCCAATTCAGAACTCTCTACAGCAGTTCCTGCCATGTCTTTCCGTGAGGCAGGTTTTACCGAAGCTCGGGGGTATTTGTGTTTTCTTTCTCTGCCAAAGTTTGGCTGCTCATCAGCTCTGCAACTCCCAAACTTCTCAAGTCTGGATTCCAATAAGGACATTTTCTTCCTTGTGCTCAGAATCCATCAACTTTTTTTTTTCCCTTCAGTAGGAGTTAATGGCCTCATTAATCAGGGGAAAGAGCAAGTGTTGAATGGACTCTGGACCTCTCAGGTTACATCTCCAGAAGCGGTGTTTGACAGAGGTTAGAAAGCAGAGCAGTGTTTGGCAAAAACCTAGCAACAATCTTACAAGTTTGAGATTTGCTTCACACCGCATACTCTTCCGTGTAGTCGTTTACCTGAGTGGAATGGAAAATAGGATTATAAATAAATTAGAAACAGAGATTAGGTCCACTGGAAAATACCAAAATTAGACTTTATATTCATGAGAGCACTATATGTAGAACAGTTTCCTCATCCCTGAATTAAAAAGCTATCCATGTGCTGCTTAACACATTGAATGTGATTTCTACTAGTGAGGAAAGCCTTTCCTAGTCACCAAGGAAGTAGCTTGTAGATCTGTCTTTCCCCTGTTGCAGGGGTAAAGATTTTCCAAAAAAATATTGCCTGGAATGAACTCATGGCTTAAAAAGTCCAATATATCAGACTTCTGGTAAGTTGATGGTAGCCTATTTTTATTTATATGACAGTAAGATTTTATGTGGAAGGCCATTTACAAGTGGGTGGAATAGCCACCTGAAGATACTGAGATACTACGTAGTCTGTCTCTAAACTAGGTGACAACTAGAGAGACTAACCTTAAGTGTGTCTCAGAGTGCAGTGACAACGTTATGGTTCAGTGAGCAGTTCTTCTTAACCAGCATCATTTAAGAAGCTCTGTGTATTTTTAACAGTGTACCTTCTATGCACCTTTTTGAGTTGTTATAACATTAAAGTACTTGAAAAATGGTATTTTAAATTATAAGTGTTGTAGAAATTTGATTCTATTCTTGACAATTAACAGTGTAGTTACACATCACTTTTCCAATAGTATTTGTTTAGAAAAATTATAATTGATACTTTCTGATAATCAATACCTTCTTATCTCTGTCCTATTGAGCTATATGTGCAGGGCAGTTGAGAATGGAAAATAGTTTTATTGTGTTAAAACCATAGTTAAATGCATTTATAATTATACAGTTTTATTTATTTGCAGTATATAATTTTAATATTCAAATTTTCTCTAATGAATTTCAATAAATAAAGTAGAAAATTGTAATTCAAGGCAATTGCCCTTTAATTCTTAAATTGCTTCAGTTCTCCTTATGTCCTCTCACATGTTTTTTATGTATGACCACTGTCAATTCAAGACTCTTGCCTTAAGTAAAAGACACAGAATAATTTATTTTACATTTCAACTTTGGCAAAGGGGTATAAAGGTACCCAAATCAACTTTATTATTCTCCCACTCTTTCTGTGTAACCCGTCATAATAAATTTATCCAGCTGGTCTTTCTTTTCACACCAAGTGATGGGTAAGACTAGACCATCCCAATTTACATTTTCTTCTTTATAAATTGTTGGGGGCTGAGGGGTGTTGAATGTGTTGACCATAATGTACTTTTCTCTTGACATTGTATCATGGGCATCATTATGGTGTGTAATCAGCATCACTGTTTTTTTTTCTTCAGGAGTCCAAAATAAGGCTTTAAATAATAATACTTCTAAACCCCATTAATGGAATAGAGCTGAAAATAAAGAACATATTTTTCACATCTACTTTTAAATCATAGAATAATAAGAATGGTTTGGTTTGGAGGGGTCTTTAAAGATCATCTAGGTCTAACCCCCTGCCATGGGCAAGGAGTCATATACTCAGTCTTTTACGCAGCATTCTTGTCTCCCATTGAGCCTTTTTCCTAGTAGTTAATTTCATACTGGTCTATGGCTAGTATAGTAAGTTTCAGTTGCTTTTAGGTTTATGCTAACCAATATGTGAAGAATTGAATCCTGTTTTATCACACTCAGAGAAATCTAAGGGAAATACAAGTATGTGGTTAAATAGTGTATGGTTGAATAGTTTCCAGTGAGATGTGTCACAGCATGTATCTGAAGTAGCTGATGGAAGATTCGTTCATATTATGAAAGTACTAAAGTCTGGATGCTGAAAAACTTTTCTTTCCTCTGCATGGGTATCAAATGTGAATTTCTGGATTAATCTAGTTACTTTAAAACCTTGAGGATTGTCTCCCGACAGGCAGTGTACTGTTAATGGTTCTGTTCTTTTGCGTTACAGGGGGTTCAGGACCATCATCATCAATAGCCATAGCTGGCACCAGCCAACCTGCCATCACAAAGACAACATCTGTGCTTCAAGATGGTGTTATAGTCACTACTGCAGCTGGAAATCCACTTCAGAGCCAGCTGCCCATTGGGAGCGATTTCCCTTTTGCTGGCCACGAACACTCACTTCATTTTCCGCAGAACAGCTCTTCAAACAGCAATCTTCCACATTCTTTGAATCAAAACCTCCTCAATTCTCTGCCTATCTCTTTGCCAGTGAATCAGCAACATCTCCTAAACCAGAATCTGTTAAATATACTACAGCCTTCAGCAGGAGAAGGCAAGTCTGAGGTCAACCTCAACCCTTTAGGTTTTCTCAACCCGAATGTAAATGCTGCTTTAGCTTTTCTCTCCAGTGACATGGATGGGCAGGTATTACAACCTGTTCATTTTCAGCTTCTAGCAACCCTCCTTCAGAACCAAGCCCAAGCAGCTGCCATGCTTCCCCTACCATCTTTCAATTTGACCATCTCAGATTTGTTGCAACAGCAAAATAACACTTTGCCCTCAGTAACACAGATGACAGCCCCAACTGACCATTTGCCAAGCAATCAGTCAGAAAGCAACAGGGTGGAGACCCTTTTAACCAACCCCCTGGGCAACCCCATACCAAGCTTTTCAGGCACTGACACTACTTCTAACCCCTTGCTCCTCCCAGCTGTCTCTGGGGCCTCAGCGTTAATGGCCTTGAATCCCCAGCTGGTGGGAGGTGTCCTGAACTCTGCATTGGGCAACACGGCTAATCATCCAGAGGTTTCCATAGCCACCTCCTCCCAGGCAACCACTACCACAACCACTACATCATCAGCAGTGGCAGCACTGTCTGTCTCAACCCTGGGTGGTGGGACAGCAGTGGTGTCAATGGCAGAAACATTGCTGAACATATCTAATAATGCTGGGAATACATCTGGTCCAGCTAAACTCAACAATAACTCTGTGGTGCCACAGCTACTTAACCCTCTACTGGGGACAGGTCTGCTTGGTAAGTTCAATTTCTTAACAGATATAAAAGAAAAACAAAAAGAGAGGGTTGGGGAGGGGGAATTTTGGATTCTAGTTTCTATTTCTAAAGACTCCACTTTATCATAATTCTTTAAGGTTTTTGTATGTTACAGCTTGTTTATTACTATGGAGAGAAATGTAAGAAAATACATTCTGATTTAATTAAGTAAATTTATTCCTGGTTTTGGAAATTATTTTATATTCCATTTTTTGTTCTGATGCCACCTAGGCCTACTACATACACTTTAAAATTCTGCAAGCAATTGGACTTGCATCATTTTTCAAGTAGTAAAAGCACAGGTGCATCTCTGGGATGCACTGTTTCATTTCAAGTGCATGTGGCATCACAGGGTTAGTATGAGTAGCTGTGCAGTAGATGAAAAATGGCAAAGTGCTTTTCTCCAAATGAATCAAAAGTGCCAAAACCACAAGCACACTTCCATGTAAAGTAATCCTTAAAGCACTTGAAGTAGGTCCTCGCGCAAGTTCAAAGAGGAAGGTTGCCCTTTGAGTCCTTTATTGTGTGTTTTTATTTTCTCATTTCTGGTTGGGTTTTATTTTTTCACTTTAGCTTGTAGCTTAAAAACCCAGGGTATCTTATTTGACAAACACCTACATCCCAACACAAGTTATTAAAAAGCACTTAAATAAAGGTTTTTTTCTTCTGGGTCATGATTTTACCAAGAATATGTAATATAGTTAGTACACCTTTGTTGTTTGGTTTATGTTATTTAATAGATTAGTAGAAGGGATTAAATAGTGGCAAAGAGCTGGTAAGTGTTTTAACCTAATACCTCATACTTACTACTACAGGACTATCATGAATTCAACCCTGCTTTATATTTTCCATGTAAAATCTGACTAAAATGATGCTGCAAATGGAAATTTTAAGAAAAACGAGCTTTTAATTAAAAAAAAGGAACTGAATAAATTGATGTAGTGAAGTTTTGTTACTTCCTAAAGTCAGGTTCAACCGTGTATTTATTTTACTAGAACTAGAATTTTCATGTAAAGTGGAATTTTTTAATTCTTTTTTATCTTTTTCTCTCTCTTCT
>JBAFWW010058594.1:45236-56934 GCA_036873685.1 Agapornis canus | reverse complement strand
CCGTGCGGGCTTGCCCCTTGCTTTTCACCGCCCTCTGCGTCCTTTTTTTGTTGTTTTTTTTTTTTTTCTTTACTAACTGCCATCCTCCCAGGTTAGCGGTCTCCTTGCTCCCTCCTTCCAGAGGGGAAACTTGAGGCTCCCACACAGTTTGATCCTGGAGCAAGAGTCCTGCTCCATCTCAGCTTCCCTGACATCTCGCAGCCTATTAACTGCATCCCGCCGCAGCTCAGCCACCTGCTGCAGCAAGACCTCCACTAGTGAGCACAGAGTGCAGCCCTGCCCATTCTGCACTGCAGCCTCCCCTCTCATCTGCTCTGTCTGGATGATTCAACAGGACACCACAAGAACTAGATACCTCAATGACACAAATAAATTTTGTTGTTGTGTATATAAATGAGAAAATACATTTCATGTTACTGCAGAGATGAAACTTAGCTTTTCTTTTTATTCCCATTGAGAGTAAAACATGGAATTTCATTAGGGTGGTGGCATTAGCTTGACCTAGAATGATATCTCCATCATGGAGATAGGGTCCTATGTAGACAAAGCTGGAAGATAATGCATAATGGCAAATCCAGACTTTTATTCTATCTCAGTCAGTGGAAAACATTGCAGAAGCAGTTTATGCGTTCTCAGAATTCTTAAATCACATCACATAGCAGATTTGGACTTAAAATGATTGTATATTTTGCTTTCAATCTACAAATTTGGAAGCTTTAAATAAGTCTTGGCAATTAACAGTTCAGTATGTTCCAAGGTTACAGCTGGTGGAACCTCTTTCAAGTGATTTATCAGCCTTTTAGTGATACAACCATAGTTTTATGAGTATGAAGCCCCACTGCACTCACACACTGTCTGGTGATCCATTCTCCTTATCATGGCAACATTGTCTAGAGACTCAAGGTTAAAAACAGACTTGGAATGATGTGCACGTCAGAAACAGCAAATTGCTTTCGAACTCAGTAACACACAAACTGCATTTATCCAGCTTCAGCATTTCAAGAAGGTCTCTGAAGTCCCTTTTTCTTAAAAAAAAAAATAAAAATAAAAATAATATCAACCCAAAGTTGGTCTCTGTTGCATATTGTGTAGTTCACAAACACTGTGTCAATTTCATTAATATGAAACTAAGCTTAGGCAATTAAAGCTGACTTGGTTTAAATTCAAAATACAAAAACAAATGCACTGATTTGTTTGTATTTAGCAAAGACAAGATTTCCTTTGGAAACACAGTGAGGAAATGAAAATTCTTGGACTTCTCTATTGCAATATTGTCAAAGCAGTGATACTAAAAGATAATGATACTAAAATTACAACTACCAAGTATTTTCTTTCTTACTAAACATTAGAAAAGCTCCGCAGAAAACACAAATAGAGTACATTCAAGTAACTTAACTTGAAAAAAATTATTAGTGATGAACTTTTGACAACTCCCTAGCTCCCCAACAGGGAAACACACATGAATTTATGGATCAATGCCTCACAACTGGACATCCATGGCTTCAGGGCAAATCTGTCCAGTTGAGTGCCCTGCAAGCCAGGAGCAGAGATCCTTGAGGCAGCACAACACATGCGAGCTTCTGCCTGCCTCATCGGTGTCAGGAGCCACAGCTCTCCCATCCCTCTTGAACTTCATGAAGTGAGCAAGAACACAACAGATGGGAAGCACATTTAATTCAAGGAACTTCAGCACTGTCAAACTGCCACAATTTGGAACAATACAAATTGGAACAAAATTAAATAATAATTAAAAAAACTCAACAATATTTATACAAATCCCAGAGCTGAGAAAAGCTAAAACAAATCTTCAGTTTAGGCATCTGGAAACACTGTTATGAAGTGACTGAGCAGCAGCCAGGTTATGCACGCATCAGCAAGACACCTTACTTCCCCAAAGAACAATTTAGCTACAGGAAAGTCATTCCAACAACTACTCACACAAAAGCAGACACCAGACTGTTTCAGCCACCCTAGACTACACAGCAGCTGGTTTAGCTGCTTTATCTGCACAGATCATTCTAATGCGATTCTCTAAAACTAAATGAGAACAACATTCTCCTCCCTCACTTTTTTCCAAATTAAATGCAATGCAAGGGAGAGTAGGAAGCCCAGTTTACTTCTAGCTCAGCATTTCCTGTCTCTTCTTCTTACCACATGATAATAGAAAAAAATTCATCCCCCAAATACAGTATATGAATCACAGCATGGTCCTTGGTCTAAGCACATATTACTGTCTCTAAGGGAAGTGGTATCTATAATGAATAATGTCAATTTAGTCAGAAGCTGCAGCTGAAATAAACTGACTGTTAACAAATGCTAGTATTTCTCTTTCACATTGCTTATGTCAATACAGAGAAGTATTTTAAACTCTGAGGAAGGGAATTTGGACTGTTAGGTTGGAAATCTAGTTAAAAGATTTTCCTCACCTTAGATCACATTGGAACTATAAACCCGAGCTTGCTGCAATTGGTTAGGACAACTATAATTCAAAGAGAGTAGGAGCACAGGGGAAGAGATGGTTAATTGGTCCATAGCATTATTGTAACAAATCAAAACTCTTCTCATAGAACAAGGAAGCTTTTAGTTTAAATAATGACAATTCAAGTTTTAAGAATCAAGGTCCTAGGAAATTGCAGTCTCAAACCTCAGTCATAGTACCTCTCATCTTTTCAAAGGCTCAAATGATATTTATTTTATGCTGCTTAAGGATTTCTCAGATAGTTTGGCAAAGAGAGCAAAGCAACCTGGGCTTGCTCTCCAAAGCTGTATAATAAAGTGCTAATAAGAATTCCCCAAGTGTGATATCAAGATGCCAGTGTTTCTCTGAGAAAGCTTTTATCTTTGTAGGCCACAGTCTTTATTCCTGTATAGACAACTAGGATGGGATTTTCAAAAGAAATCACTTTAGTCTCAGAGAAGAATTTCTAGTGATTTCAGAGGGAAGAGCTACTTCTGAAAATGCTTCCTGTAGCATACATAGTATATGAAAATGTCATGGATGGAAGAATGCATTAAATATAGCAAAATGTCCTCACGCAGGAGACTTCCTGAGCTACCTGGCATTACCCACTGTAAAGGGCAGTAGCAAATAAACTTGTGGGTAAAGTGAAAAGCTGTCAAGTGTCACAGGTATTAATATAATAAATATAATATAATATAATATAAAATAATATAATATAATATATTCATACTCTACTGTTAAGGCGATATCTTAAGAGATAACATAGAAGTATGAGAAAATATGACTTTGTTTTACATTTTAGAGTATTTCACATGCAAACCCCAAGATCGTGTAATCAAAATGCCCTCACATTCAGAACAAAGCATCTGTATCTGGGAGGTAGATAGTATTCAGTTTCAATCTAGTCAAGTTGGAATGCATTGCAGTTTTGACAAATTTATTATGTCTAAATAAAAGTGTTCATTAATGAAGACGGAACAAAAGTTTTCTGAGGCAAAACCAAATCACATTACATTATGGAAATGGAAAATTTATGCTAAGCACTAAAGACAGAGTGAAAAAGATGGAGACTGCTTCATTTATAGTTTCCAAACCCACTAATCAGCTGTTAATGATCTTTCAGAGTCAGAATTACTTCAGATATCAGGCAGAAATCTGCACTGATTACTGATTCAAAATGTTGCTTATAGATAAAATTGTACCTCCTAGCATTATATGGTAGACTAATGTGAATGTGGTACAACTGGGACTTTGAGTAAAAAATAAAGTGAACAGTTTTCTGTGAATTTCTAATCACATATTAATCATTAAAGAACTCCTAATGAGTTTCAGCTTCAAGTTGCCTCATAAATACACATAAAAATGTCAGTGATGCTCACAAAATGGCAAGGTGCTAAAGAAGATGAAAAGAATGGTCAAGTCTGGGATTCTGTTTCTATGGTAGGATATATGGGAGAAGATTTCAAACTTTCTTTAGTGAAATCAGAAAAAAGAAAACTACAACTTTCCTACTTCTAAATTATTGCTGGGAGAACAGTTAATAACAAATCATTCATTCAATTAATTTCACTTTGCCTGTTCACAAATTACTTGCAAAACACTTAGAGTTTTCTCAAAGGTACTACTTCCATTAATTCACTGTATAATTTCAGTGAATAACTTTTCAGCTGCAGATTGTGACAAGTGTTCAGCATTTATAACTTGAAAAGTGTTGATTAGCTCCAACTGATCTGGGGATGACTGACTCTTTGCCAGTGATGTCTGGACAAGAGTCAGTCTCACCCATAGTCCACTACACTTACTCTTGCAGCACTAACCTAGCACTTGAAAATTACCCAAAGGCTGAACTATGTCTGCTATTTACTTGCCAGTAGTTAAAACCCAGTTTTATAATGAGTGCAAAGCTCCTTCTGTTTAAACTAGATTACAGTAACCCAACTTTGATGTTGCATGTAGGTAAACACACATGGCTAGTTTATACCTAAATGCCCATTTATCCTGGATGGAAGTAAGTTTGAAAATAGTAAAAGCTAAATGTAGCAATGTTTATTGAAATCAGAGTAGCTGGTTTCAATAACTGACATCTCTCACTGGGAATAGCCAACAGCCCAGGAGTACTCTTGAAGAGAACAAGGTTTTTGTTTTTCTTCTACTGACAGCTACCAGAAACCAGACCATTAAAAACAATAAAACCAGTCAGCAATTCGTATAGAAACTTCATGATCATGCCTCACCAGAAAAAATAAACACAAAGTAAATATATCAAAACAAAAGCCTACAACTATTTAGTAGCGAGGGCTGAGCCACACAACTGCTATTTAACTGCTTGCACATATGTATGTCTGAGGAACTAATACAAACCATAAGTTTAAGAAATTAATCATTTGTTATACTACAAACATCTGATGCTTTTACCGTTTTCTAAGCAGCAATCTCATCCTGAGTTATCTTTGTGAGTTGAAACCTAGGGGATTTCATCAGAGCCTTTAGGAAGAAAAGCAAACCCAGGCAACCTCCTGCCTGAAGAGCCTGCACCACCTGCTCGACTGAGCCAATTACACACAGCTGTGTTGTCACTGAGCTCCTCAGCCTTTTTCTCAATTTACCACCTACACTGCTGAGTTACCTGCTCTAGGAGGATGTATTAATGGTCTGTTCGGTGTCTTTTCTTTGTCATATTACATGCCAAACATAGCTTTTAACCACTGACTTTCTGTTTCTCAGTCATCTTTGCTCTTTCAGAACTACTTTTTAGTTTTACTATCCTCACTTTATGCTGTTCTATATTACCTTTCCTGACAATCCATTTTCCTGCATATCTCCCATCTGATAGCCTCGGTGCTAACCATCTTTAACTCTTACCAGTCTTCCCCTTACTTCTGCAGCAGGCTCTGCTGGGATTCTCACCGCCCCATTCTCTTCGCACACACAACGGGCCTTCAACCACTGACTGTCATACACACCATAATCCTCTCCTCTTCCTCTGGGAAACTTTCTCAGCCTCAGCCAAGTTAATTGTATTACATGATCATTATATACTTTCTTCTATTTATCTGTCCTGCACGACATGCTTGTGTTTAAATTGGAGAGACATGCATCTGACAGATGGACCACCCAGTGGATAAAGAAATGGATAGCCGCATGCAGAGAGTTGCAGTCAATGGCTCAATGTTCATGCAGAGACCAGTCACAAGTGATGTTCCTCAGGGTGGGGTCAGTGTTGGGAGGAATCCTGTTCAACATCTTTGTTGGCAACATGGACAGTGAGATAGAGTGCACCCTCAGCAAGTCTGCCAATGACACTACGTTATGTGGTTTGGTTGATATGCTGTAGGGAAGGGATACCATCCAAAGGGACCTGGATGGCAAATGCCAACCTCATGAATTTCAACCAAGCCAAATGCAAGGTCCTACCCCTGAGTCAGTGTAATAGCAGGCACAGCTACAGGTTGAGCAAACAAGAGATTCAGAGCACCCCTGTGAAGAAGAACTTCGGGATTGTAGGTCAATGAGAAACTGAACATGAGCTGGCAGTGTGCGTTCACAGCCCAGAAACCAACTGTGTGCTGGGCTGCATCAAAAGAAGCATGACCAGCAGGCTGGGGGAGGTGATTCTCCCCCTCTACTCTGCTCTTGTGGGACTCTATTTGGGAAGTACTGTATATGGTTCTAGTGTACCCAGTATAAGAAAGACTTGGAACTGCTGAAACAAGTCCAGAGGAGGGCCTCAAGGATGATCAGGGGGTTAGAGTACCTCCCATACGAACTGTGAGGGTGGTGAGGCACTAAAACAGGCTGTTCAAGGAAGTCATGAATGCTGCATCCATCAGAGTGTTCAAGGCCAGCCTGGACAAAGCCTTGGGTGACATGGTCTAGTGGGACGTGAAATTGCCCATGGCAGGGAGATTGGGAGGAGATGATCTTAAGGTCCTTTTCAAATCAAACTATTCTATTATTTCACATCTGCACATAAGAGATTTCATAGATCTTCAGATCAGAGGACACCATAAAATCATTTATCTATATTTTACTTTCCTTATGGTTTCACCTGTAGATTTCCCCTTATATGGAATGATTTTCCCATATATTTGCCCATAGATCATTTCTAGACAAACTACATCAGACAGAATCAAAGATCAGCAGACACTGAGGTGAATATTTGAGTTTAAATGGCAAAAAGTCCTGCCTTGCCCTGAGTCTGGTAAGCAGTTTGACCCTGACAGTGTGAACATGACACATCCATCAGGCCTGAAGAACTAAGAGTGTCACTTGGCATATTGGTATGGCTCATTAAACATCTGGATGGCCACTCACAGACAGTTCAGAAGAAACTTTAAACCAGCAAGACCAAAAGGCAGCTGTTGTGCCTGTGTGGCTGTGAGGGAAATTCCCCAGTTGAAGGCTGAGGCTAGGCCTGGCTTACACTCTCTATGTTTGGAGCCTGCTGAAGGTAACAGCAGTAGTCTTGCAGAATGTGGCGCTGTGATTCACCATCTCTGCTGTCCTTCCATTTTCCACATGCAGAAAAAATGTCCTTAGAGATATTCTCTGTCAGGTTGATATGAAATAAAATGTCACAGTGATGCAAGAAATACCACTTTTGTATATGACACTACAAAAACATATCAGGTTTATGTGAGATAATGCTGGCAAATACAATTGCTCAGAAACAAGAGGCAGCTGAATGTTCTTTTCAAGACACTGACAGGCTTCAAGAATTACCAACCAAAATAAGATGACTGAGCAAAACATCTCACTCAGAGGACTTTGTCTCCTCTAGGTTCAATGTGGCTCACTTGTAGTAACATCTTACTCGACTGAAATTAGTGAGATTCAATCAACACAACTTTTAAAATCTTAGGCTAAGAAGTCAAAGCTGAAACTGGCAATATGGTTTAGCTCTTTTCTACCTCTTGGTATGGTTCGGTTCATAGAAAATATGTCTCTTTGAGATGATTCTTAAGTATCTTTTAGACTGTAGTGTACCCTGAGAACTGGTGACTTTCTTTAAATATATATGTCAATTTGGAGACTTACTAGGTATGAACAAAATGGAGTGTTAGGAAAAGGTCTCTGAAGCACAGTTTAGGGCATGTCACATCAGATACCTAGTAGCATCACTGTTAAACTGATCCTGTTACTGGGAGAAAGTTTCTATATTATTACCCAGCCTACATTAAAGAAAGTATTTAATCACATCTCTGGACTATTCACAAAGAAAACCCTGTCAAAAAAAGCAGTTATATAGAACATCTTCATTTCTGAAGAATGTGATTAAGAATTTTAAACTATGGCACAAGAGATTATTGTGCCATTGTCTTTTGTAACAAAGACAATATAGTATACATTGGCTTTGCCATAGCATATTTTATTAAAGGCTGTTTTCTAATTAGTTTTACAGCAAACTAAAAAACCCTAATTGCTTTAATGTGATTAGTCTATCTTATATTTCAACAATGCAAAGTCTTGTGAAGCCATAATAAGATCAAAATAGATTTTTCTCTTCATTCCCTTTGCACTAGTGATTTTAAATCCAGAATTTAGTATTCTACTTCTGATGAAACTTCCTCCTCCTTTTCTGCCTACCTCTGTAAGAATTTGGGGTTTCCATTTCTTATTGTACCAAGCGTGCAGTTGTTACTATTCAGTTTTAAGAGTCTGAAAAAATACACTGAAATTTGTAATGCTCACTTTATATAAAGTTATTCAAATGTGTTAGGTGGTATTAGGACATAGAAGAAATGCCTATCTAATAAAATAATTTCTAGGTTCCAACATCACTGTTACCATATACAAGCATTTCTGCTACATATAGCTCTTGCCTGATTAGAGTGGTTTGCAGAGGCAATACATAACCATGATTTCTCTTCCATTCAATGAAATCTAAGCTTACAATAGCATTCTTTCCAAGCTCTGTATTTTACCCCCTTCTTTTACCCTTGCATAAGTTATTTGCAATAAAAACATTGTCTTGTCTTGAGTTACCTTCAGTAGTAAAGAACCTAAATATCAGATGCTAGACAGACATCTGGGGGGCGGGGGGGGAAAAAGCAGTATGAAATAAATCACATAAAGAACCAAGAAGCATCAGATATGCCCAATCACTATAAAATGGTGGAAAGCCTTGTGCATCTAACCAAGCTGATCCAAAAAAACCCTCTGAAAAACCGCAAACCTAGAGGAGTGACACACTAAAGCCAGACAACATTGGCTAAATATTTAGATACATAAAGAGCACTGTGAGAATCAGCTGTTATAAAACAGTCCACGGTGCAGACACCAAATTCTGCTGATTTAGAAGTTCTCCAACATTTTCATATTGTAAACCATGTTCTGGCAGAAATTGTGACAGGCTTTCCCTGAGATAAAGGTTTTTGGTTTGTTTTTTTTTTTTCCCATCTCCAGTGTAAACTCCCTTATTCTCCCTAAATATTCAATGTGGGGTAGAATAATCTCATTTGTGGGAGGTACTACTGTGGACGGTACTACATTTCTGGCTCCTGCTATTTCTGACAGGGCTTGGCTGACTGCTTTTTCCCCATGATCCTGCCTATTTTAAAAGCAAGGACCAAATAGCAAAGAAGGCAGCAGTAGCAACCTGCTCCAAATGTAAATGCTACTGCAAAATTTGAACTCTATAGTTCTGAAACACATAAGAGCCAGATGCAATTAGAAAAAAATTTCAGAATAGAAACCAACAACTGCTTGGATAATTTAAACAACTGCATTTTGTTTATGGTCAGCTAGGCAGGTAACAATTTTACAGATCTGTAAAATGTGCAACCTTGTGAATACAACTGTTAATAATAGGTAATTCTGTGCATAAGCCATAAATAATTATAGAATTCCTTAAGACTGAATACTGCTGGATGCTTTGTTGTTCAAATATCAGTCAGTCTGAAAGCTACTGATTAAAAGATACATTAATTCACCCTGATGACTGGGGAAGATCTGCTTAGCATTTTTAATTCCTTATTATGGAAACTTTGGAGGCTTGTTTTAAGAAATAAATCAGACAAAACAATATGAATAGCTACGAAGCATTTTCAATAGCACTTTCACATGCAAGGGACAAAGGTGACAACATTGCCACCTATTTTTCTAACTACTGCCTTTAAGAAACTGTGTTTCCTAAGAAGTTGAAAATTCAAGATGCAATTCACCTTAGAAAGTGCTTGTGCTGCCTTCTTTCCACTCTCTCTCTGAATTATTGAATATGATCATGTCAAAACATTGAATTATGAATCTCTAATATCCATGTATTTCATACTTCATATGTACTTCCATTTCTAATCTAAAAGATAAATTTATTCCATGAAATAGAAATAACTTATTGATATTCAAAAAAAGCACCCAGAAGAGCACCTTGTGGATTGCAAAATTATTTTGCTGAATGCCTGTTCAGGACAGTAATTCTGTAAGGTTTATTTCAAAAAGACTAAGACAGCTCTCAAACCTTAGCACGCACTAAAACTGGGGAAAAAAAAAGTCCTGTTGTTGCAGCTGTATTACGGTTTATTTTTGATTTATAATTTCTCTTGATGCTTTGCTTTGAAAACTACAGTGCCTCTCAGGTTTGGAAAATTACTCCTTCACCCCCTGAAAACAAGCAACACCCCAAACATAACATCATTATAGTTTTAGAGGAGGGCAGTTGTTTCCTGACGGGCCCATGTTTTTAGGATTAAGGCTTTGGCAATATCTCTACGTAAATATGTATATATTTATTTTCTTGGGCCTGAAGCATCAGTTTCTCTGCAAGTAGATGTTGCTTTATTCCTCTCAG
Organism: Agapornis canus; assembly: GCA_036873685.1. Lineage (NCBI taxonomy): Eukaryota > Metazoa > Chordata > Aves > Psittaciformes > Psittacidae > Agapornis > Agapornis canus. The sequence goes on along the minus strand of JBAFWW010058594.1, from coordinate 46,687 downwards.
CTAGAAAATTGGCTGTCTTCCTTTATTTTTGTTGTTGAGAGGTAGATTTAAAACAGAAAAACGGGTTTTATACTTTACAGCAGCAGCTAAAGTCCATCTCTGCTATGAGAAGCCACACTAATTAGAGTTATTCAGATTACTCCTTTCTTTAATGAGGAGTTTATTGGCCATATCCTGCCATCAGTCACACCCATAACCCATCTTTAACTTCATCAATTTCTAAAGTATTTTCAATGACATAACTGGAAACACAATTTATCCATTGTGGCACCTAGCTTCATAATTTGCGTCATTTTTCTCAATATAGGTCTCTGGATACCAGTTAGCCAAATACAATAATTAAGATGTATAATTGTTCATATCATTTTGTGTAAACCAGCTTTAGAATGGTGGATTACACATGGATTTTTCTCTCTCTCCATCAGAGGCATAAAAATTGAATTATCCTGAAAGTAATGAAATAGTACTCTTCTATAAACACTTTCTGCTCTGACTATGCCAAATTGTAGATAAACAATTATCACAGAACAATTTTTCTGTTTTCCTGTGGGCATCATAGTCACTTAAGAAAACCTCTGAAATGGTAAAGACAGATTAGGAAAGTGTTTGGTTTGGTTTTTGTTTTTTTTTTTTAATAAGAAAAAATTATTATTTGCTCAGACTCTTAGCAAATGGAAGAATGTGATCTGCAGAGCTACATCATATGACAGGGAACTGCATGCATCCATGTGTTCATACGTGTCCTTTGTGTCCTGCAATGTAAGTGAAGTAAGGTCAGTACATCATGTCTGAATCTGGTTTAACAAATGCAAGGACTTAAGTACTCAGTATGGGAGTAAATGTCAGGTGTGCTGCCCCAAAATCTGTAAGAACATTTATCTAGGACTCCAGATAGACTTACATCTTCTATCAGATCCTCAGATGCCTATAAATATTAAATAACTAAGTTGCAGGCAACAATCAATAAATTAAACCACTAGGATTTCCTTGTTTAAACAGCTTCTGTGGTGCCACTCATCTTCAAGGAGAGGTAGGAAGAAAGATCTCAATAAAGTGTTTCTTTGGAGTTTAAGATGAACATATCAGCTAAAGAAATTAATGTCTCTGTACCTCTGGGATACATGATTTCAAATCCAGCTGAAGAAGACAGGTTCCAGGTGATGCTTCTGTCATCATACTTAATTGCACCATTCAGTCACTGTTTCCTTTAACAATGAGTAATTCTGTATAAAAATATATAATTTGGAACTACTGCCAAAAGCCATTGGAGAAAGTCTCAAATAACTCCAATTAACTGCATGGTCATAGGTTTGAATGTCTGAAACAATTAGTGAATACCATACATGTTCCATAATGATCCTTCATTGCCTTTATAGAATAGAATAGTTAGGGTTGGAAAGGAGGACCTTAAGATCATCTAGTTCCAAACCCCCTGCCATAAGCAGGGACAC
>JBAFWW010058594.1:29326-43446 GCA_036873685.1 Agapornis canus | reverse complement strand
AGATGATCTTAAGGTCCTTTCCAACCCTAACTATTCTATGATTCTATGATAAAATAAAGGAAACATAACTTGATTCTAATCAAATATCTTTACTAACTAGAAATCAGGTTCCAGCCCCTGCACCATTGTTCATAGTGAACAGAAAGTACATCAAGCATTAACATAGTAATCATTTAGACCATTCAGAATTTTACTCAGTCTGCTTGAGTAGCAGAATTTGGCCAGTTGTGATTATTTGCAAAGCTAACAGTCGAAAAACTTCGAATCTGCCTGGGGGTGCTGCATTAAAATAAACACAAAACATCAACCCTACCATTGAGACTAGTATCTTAGACTTCAGCAATGCGTTTGTGAGCTGTAGCAGTTCTGTAGTGTTGACACTTGCTGCTACTATAAAACTGTGAGAAGAAGAAGGTGGTGCAAGTCTTTGGTTGGTAGATCACACTAACACAGAAGACTAAAAATAACCCCTACCATTCCTATTGGTTATAAGACATTTTATCCGTGATATGCTGGAAAAACATGATTATTTTCACATTCCACTCATATAACAGATGAGATGTGAAATAAGTGTCATGGATGATTAACATAACAATGGCTACTAAATCTTATCCTATGTAAACAACTTCTCTGCTCACTGCTACACAAAATTAACAATAAAAATTACTGTGGAATCTAGGTATAAAGCCAAGTACAACTTTAAAGAGAGAAGGATCATTAAAGAGGAAATGAGTTGGTGACAGCAGCTCTTCTGCCCAGATGCAGTTGAAGGAAGTTGCCTGTTGAATTTGATGGGAAATTCAGCCTGTGCACAAAGTATTGCTAAAATGCTCTTATTCCTACCCATTTGTAGAGACTATGAAACTACTGGCAGCACCATAGAAATGAAATAATATTTGGCTTTGTTTTTAGTCAAACAAAAAGACGAAACAAGAAGACAACAGAGCTGTTTTGTCTATCGCATATTCACAATGATCTATCTCAGTGTGTCAAAAGTGATCTCGATGAAAACAGACCTTCCATCCAGAGCTGAGGGGAGGGCTCTCACTAAAATGCCACTTACTGCCCTATACTTTTATCTTTCTGAAAAGCCTCTCAGAAATACATAAGTCGCGGTGTACTCCTGCATGATTATCATACCGATTGACTAGGATACTTGGAGGAAAGGAAAAAAAAAAACAACCCAGAATTTCAACAGGATCGTGCTTTGTTAACTGTGACTTCCCCTCCCAAACCTCTCTGTTATAAGAATGAACATCTACTACGAACAAGAACTAACCTGTTACTAAACAAATTCTAGTACTGATGTATGCATGATTAATATGTTCCCTCATTCATGGTATTATTCTCTTAAATGGAGCAGAAATAATAACTCAAAATGCTCAGGTATGCTCTACAACAGGTAGATACTGTTTCTGTTTTCACCAGAATCATTGCAGGCAGCACTGCATTATAGATTCATCTGGGCTTGACTCTTCCTTAACTAGTGTTACTGGACAGGTAAATTAAGTAGGGCATTCCTCATACTCATCAGAATCAGCTGATGCTACATGCTCCAGGCATTATGTCCTAAGTTCTGCAGATGACTTACATTCAGTTTTGAGTTTGCGGAAGAGAAAGCTAGTTTACCATAACTTCTGTAGTTTTTTAATAACTGTTCTGTCACATACTAGCATACTGAGGAAGGAGGAAGGGTAAAGCAGACTGACTACAGTATAATTGTCTTCTAAGGAGTGTGCCGTGATGGCCATTCTGAGATTCAAAACCAAATTATTTCCTTTTTTACTGAAAAAAACACCCTAGGGTCAGCATGTGATAACATGCACTTCCATAACTTCATGCCACTAAATTTTCTCCTTATATGGAAGGACTGCCTGCAGGTTCTTTTATCTTATTAGACTTAGATTTCCATATTCCAAATCAAACCAGTTATAGTATGGAAACAACTTATTCTTAAACAAACTTCACAGCCTTTGTTTTTTTCCCACGAATTGGACACCACAGCAATGCATGAAGGTAGAAATAGATATGCACAGTGATTTAGGAACCATAGAACCCAAATAGGACAGAGACATTTCTGATAAGACACAGAAAGAATGAAAAACAGGTATCAGAAAAAAGGTAAAATAAAAAGTAAAATATTCTGATCAAGAAATGGGTATTTACCACCTCTTCAAGCTTCCAGCAATTTCTGAATTCTGCCTGCAATATGAGAGACTACACCTTTTATGGAAACAGCTCTCCAGGGGAAAAGTCTCATTGTATTTTTAACCCTACCTATGCAGAATTCTCATCATTGATGTATGGGAAGTCAGTGAACAGCAAGTGCAGCATAGAGGACAAATATTACATGCACATGTATATTATATATATGCACAAATAGTACATATATATAAATATACACATACAGAAATTATTAAGAGCTTTCTCCTTCATTATAAAGTAGCAAAGTGTTGAAGCAGATGCTTTTGAAAAAGTTTTCATTGAAGTATAGTATAACCAGAGAAAAGTTCCCATTATACAGGGCAGAAGGAGATACTGGGTAAAGTAATGAATGGATCCATTGCTGGTTTGTGAGGTGGAGATCAAGAGGTTGGTGTCAGATTTTTAGTCTGCTCAGTATAATAGTTTTCTATGTTATATAAATGCAAAGGAAGAAGCACCTTTTTATACTTGTTGGATTGGCTTTGGGTTTTCTATGATCAGAAAAAATTGCTTTCTTAGATGTGCTGTCTGGATTTGCTGGCTTGTGCCATCTTTGAACTTAGTTTTAAGGTACAAATTTTTTCCTGAAAAATGCACTTTCTAGGCAGCTTAACAAGGGGATCAGTTTCCTCTGCAACGTTTACAGAATAACCATGAAATCTTCCAAAGTCTCCCAGGAAAATATTGGGAGATATCTTCCTTTTCAATATGCTTTTCTTTCTCTCTATTTCTCTTTAAATAAACACAATTTACTTGCAAGCAGAAATCTACCTCTAGTATGTTGAACCTGCTGAACCTGAATTTTACAACAATACATCATTATGATATGTGAATAGATTATGCAGGAAGAGCCAGATATATTTTAGTACAGCCATTTTTCAGTACTCTAATGAAAGAGCTTGTGAAGTCATGAAAAACTGGTGTCTGATATGATGTCTCCTCTGTAACAGCAGTGTTCAGTTAAGGTTGTTAACATTGTTCATGGTAAATATTTTGGTTCCTTTTTTATCTTTTTTGGTTACTCCATACCCATGGAAGAACTGTCTAATTAAAATCTACTAAAAGAAGGTAGATTTAGAGAAATATTAGGAAGAAATTCTTTACTATGAGGGTGATGTGACACTGGAAATCGTGGCTACCCCATCCCTTGAAGCGATAAAGGCGGGCAAGATGAGGCTTTGAGAAACATGGTCTAGTGGAAAGTGTGCCTGTCCATGGCAGGGGAGCTGAAAGTAGGTAATCTTTAATGTCCCTTCCAACCCAAACCATTCCATGATTCTGTGACTCACTACCCATGAAAGAACTCAAATTATGAGTCCTGGAAAGTAAGGGAAGTGCAGACATTGGACATGTATTTTGTGCCTTAACACAGACCGCAAGGAACCTTATATGAGCATAAAGGCAAACCAGGTTTTACAGACTTCTAAAATATAACCTCACCTCTGAGGCTGTCAGTGATGGCAAAAATAAGAAGTCACAGTCTGTCCCTTCCTTATTATACCCACTTCTGTAGTCAGCAGATAACAAGCTGTAAGAAATAGCTGTGAGATTTCCAAAAGGATCTGAGGACTTCATAAACACACATCCAAGTACTTCATTGCAACCTGAAATCTCTTGGGAGTTTGTGACACTTCCTTTTGGAGATTTCAGTACTTTTGCATCTAGTGGTATCACTAATATACTTAACAAATGACATAGGTGGCACATGAAACACATTGAAATGGCTGTTTTTTCCTTCTCCCAAGAAGCAGAACTAACTACTTGCGCCAGCAATATGAAGCAGTTTGGAAAAAAAAAAAAACAAAAACATAATAGCTCAAACAAGAAAGAATCTTTTTCGTACTAAGTGAATTCTTATGAATTTTAGAGCTGACTAAAATATCTGTTGTTGTCTTTATTTACATGAGAGCTCTGTAAGGCTGACTTAAAAACTGAGTTTTCTTCAGTACACTCTAAGTAATTTGTAAGAAGCTGAAACATTCACACTGTTGTCAGTAGGACTGGAGTCTATAGCCCTTTAAAAAAAATCAGGACACTGTGCTCTGGCGTCTGCATAAGTGTTTGTCACAACATTTGGGCCCTATTAAGCCCACACAGACTACTCAGAGATAAGAAGCTCTGTACCCTATTAAGCAGTCCTTTGAGCCATGCAATTTTACATTACTTCCCTGTCATTTGTTCAGGCCCCTGAAAACAAGCTGAATAGCAGAATCCAAATATATACTGTAACCATTATTGGCCAATATAATACAATAGTCTTTGCTTAACTGTGAATTGATTCTAGGATTGAATTATTTCTTTTACTACAATATACTAAACCAGTGTAAATCCACATATGCTTCCATAAAGGACGGCATTGCTCAAAAGGCATGGCCAGTTCTGAAAGCCTTTGTTTATTAGACTTGAATCCTTCCATACACTCCTGCTTTCCCATATTTTCCCAGGGAGGGGTGGAATGGCTGATGGGTTACTATACAGCTGATAAGGTGTACCTGATTTGAGAATTTGAATAGCTTGTTTCAATAAACTATTCCGTTTTGCAGTGACATTCTGTGACCTGACTGCTGCTGGCAGGTAGCGTGTGAAACAGCTGGAATTTTCAAATCCCCTGTTTATCTAAAATAAACAGGCAAACATACCCAAAATATATTTCGTATGTACCCTGAATACAAAGTACCTTGAATATATTTAGATAAAATGCCTCGATCCAAAAGATTTTTGGTATGGAAAAATATTTTTGGTAGTGGCAAGCACTACATTCCTTCTTCTGCTGGTAGCTATGGCTTACTCTACAGCATGAGTGAAAGGAACAATCAAACAACCATTTTACCAACCATATTGTCTTCATACCATCAGAAGAAAGTTTGCCATAATTTTTGAGTGTATTAACTGGTTCAGTTAATATTAAATTGAAAGTAGAGTAGTATGCCTGCTGTCTTTGGTCTTTTTTGAGACCAAAAGAAGTACTGATACGTCTGTAATCAAGTGAATAACATTATTAAGTCAATTCTAAGTGTTCAGGGAAAGGACACACTGTAGAAAAGGCAAACAAATAAAAATCAAAAAAAATTGCAGATAAGAAGTATTGATCAGATACAATGCCATGTAGAATGCCATAGCATGTATCCATTCTCAGATACATATGGCTCCTGAAAGACAGTGCTTATTAAACCTGTGTGGGCCAACAGCCTCTGCAGCATCTGTAATTCAAATCTAATAGGGAAGACGTGATTATCTGGTCACATAAACTGCTGCTTATTTTTCTCTTTCTGAAAATTTGCCAAGTCAATGACTTACAGAAGTTAAACTTCTGTTTAATATTTTTCTTCATTTTTAAATCAACTAATGCTAGCAGTTTCAATTTATCTCAGCAGGTATCAAATGTAAAATCAAGTGGCAGCGATTAAATACCTTCACTTTAACTTTTTCACTATTGACCATTTGGGCAGCCACATTAAACCAGTGATTATCAAAACCTTACACTGTTATTTTATGTAAGCAGAGATATTAAGATAAGATCTAACTCTTCTCAGTTTTACTGTATCAAGATATGATCAGGTATAGCCTTTGAAATGAATTTTATATCTCTGCCTCTCCAACAGAGGAAAGAAGGGGAATATATACTCCCCCAGGTACAGTATTTGCCTTTGCCACCTGCATGTGAAACATGGAAACTGACTACTCCAATCTTTGTACACCAAAAGCCTCCCCTAATGATCTGTCAAAGCCTGCACCTTCTTTCCTTTCCTTTTCTATCACAAACAATGGTTTGCATTTCATATTTTACTTTTAAAAATCTGCAGGACCCAAACAATCTGGGCACTTCATTAATTCTGCAAGCAAATATATCACGTCACCCAACCTGAGAAAGAGGTAACAAAGCCATCTTAACTATAATGGGCACTGATAGACTTGGGAAGACAATTTACAGGAGCAGCATAACATAATGCTGGGACACATGGAAAAACCAACTTTCACATGAAATATGGATCCTGTCCTTCCTTCCTTTTGAGAATGGTGTCAGAGAAGGAAGGGTAATACTTCAATCATGCATTCTCTGTGCTCATGCATAAACACCTCTAAATCCATGCAAGAGTGAAGAAGAAAAGATCGAGTTTTAGCACACAGGAAAAGGAACAACTGTTAAATGAAACAGCCTGCAGTGACCTAATTCAAGAAAGCTTTGTCAGGTGATAATCTTTCTCACCCTTTATATGTCATTCCCTGAAGCACAGAAGTGTTCAAAATAATTTAAAAACATTCAGAAATGTGAGAGAAGTAGCTGTCCTCCTGTGTGGCTCTGACAAAGATTAGAATTCCCAGTATAGTTGCTGCTAGCAAAGTGCTCTTAAGCTGCTGTTTCACTGGGTTTATGTCTGAGTGCCACTAATCAAATTAACTGTGATGGCTGCAGTAAGCTGTTTATAGAGATGAAAGACCTACCAAAAGAAGTTAGTGTTACAGCTCATGAAGCTGAACACTGTTAAGCACATAAACACCCACTGCACAGAAAATCTTGATTTTTATTCTTTCTGCTGTTCCTCACTAGGGGGCCAAGAGTACTTAAGTGTTCTGGTTAAGTTCTGCCCAGCCCCAAATCCCTCCCTTTTCCCATCCTATAACTGTTTTTCCTCCCTTTGGGTGAGGGGGGTGAGGAAGCATTTAAATTTTGTGGACTCTCTTAAAAAAAAATAAAATAAATAAATAAAAATTAAAGGTAATGCAAGCATTAAGAATGACTTAATGGAATATGTTATTATAGTCTGATAGCTGTGTCAAGCTTCCCCATGGTACAGTTAAAAACAGAAAAAGCAGCCAGGAGACTGTTCCAAAACAGGAAACTGCAAAACAGGCACTTTAAGCCTATCAGATCCCTGTGACTTTGAAAATGAATATCAGGCTGTGGGTGGTTGTGGAAAGGATCACTGTGCCACAGAAAAAAGAATTAAAAAATAAGGTAGCAGAGCAGCTACTGAGATTACATAGGAGGTCCCTCTATAGCATGGAAATGTAGTAAGAGAAGACAAGGGAAGGTAGCAGACAGCACTGTGGTGCACTGATATGGATGGTCTCAGTACTTTACCAGGCTCTGGAGCAGATGTCTGAAACATAACGATTTGCAAGCTTTCTGTAACTTTACAGATCTTTGCAAGAAGCACTCACGGAGGATCTATAATAGGCTTTCTCATAGTTCATATTCTCCCTCAAAAATAACAGCCTTCATTGGTAGCCGAGGAAAGTAATGGAAAAAAAAAAAAAAGTGCTTGAAAGATCACTATTTTACTGAAGCACACAAATTCCTAGGAAGCCTTATTAAAAGTTATGGAATCTGTCTTCTCCCTCCATTTTCCCATTAACATATCAGAAAGTCATATGAAGTGCTGTATCTTTTAAATATTTTATACCAAAATATCTGCTCCTAATTTGTACAGGTCAGGCTAGGTAGAAAGAAGGAAAGCAAAGCCTCAGACTGCTGTTGGAGCCTGCAGTCCTTGCTAAATGAGTACAAGATAACACTCCCACTAATGAGTACCCATCCCGGCTCAGCCACACAGCGGGCACAGTGCTAGAAAACCCTGGAGGACCTTCTAAATTAGGTTTAAGAACCTTCCTAACAGGAAGATTTAATTACTAGTATAAATAACGTCAGAGGCCTTTGCCTTTGAAAGTTTTCCAATTCTCTTAAATAAATACTTAAGTCTCAGGATTTCCAAGCAGAGGAAACCATATTTTCACACCTTTTTTTTGCATTAATAGCTGTATAGCTATGCACTGGATGAGAGAAAACTGGGGAGTTCTCCTCTTCTGGTTTTGGGTTTGTTGGGGTTTTGGTTTTGTTTAAAAAAAAACAACACCCAAACCAAGCATTGAGTACTTATACTCCTGTCACTCAAATGAGTACCAGGTTTCACTTTTATAATCCAACAATAAAGAACACATTTCATCTGCTCACCACTCTGGCATCTGACATCCTGATATATTCTCTTTTCTTTTTCCTCTTCTGTTTCAGCTTTTAAGGCTGGCAGTGCTAATTAATTCACATTTAAAAGTGGTTCTCTGTAGACTTCATAAAAGTGCAGGTTTTTTTCAGCTCAGCACAATTTTCTATCAAAAGGTACTTTACCAGAAGCTTGGCTTTCATCATTTTGTTGCATAATGTAATTCTGTTCCTATTATTCATTTCAGGACCACACCTTTTCAGTACTTAAAGAGAGCATACATGTCTTAGGTGTTTGCTTCTTTGTGCCTCTTCAAAGAATTATTCTGTGATTAAAACTTTACAAAGAGTTCCATTAGGAGCTTGGGGTAATTTCTAAACAGAAAGTTCCAAATTGTACTTAGCAAATACAAATACTAACAAGACACCATTTAAGCAGCTCAACTGCTATTTTAGAATTCAAATCGGGATGAAAATAGATATTTTAATTGAAAGTGAAAAAAAAAACTCACTTTATACATTATACACCAGACTAGCCCCCAGTGGTCAAGTTATAAACATTGCAAAAGCATGAATACAAAAAAATGGGACAAAATGGTATTAAAGCTTGGCATGGGGAAACATGAAATATACCAAAACTTCCTAATACAGTTTTCTAGATACTGACAGCATAAAGCCAGATAACTTTCAGAGGCAAAATTATTTTCTTCAGTGTAAACAGTCTCTGATATTAGAGAGACAAACCTTTCTCTCAAATAAAAGCAAGCTTTTAATAAAGCTCATCTTAAACTTCACACTAGCAACAAACTATAATTTGCTTTGAAATATGGTGTGCTGATGGCATTGGATGTATCACCCTGATGATAGATCAAAATGGAATTTTGAAATGGTGAGCACATTAGCAAAAAACTACCTTTAAAGACCAGTATTTGTATTCATTTGCACAACATATGTAAAACAGATGCCTCAATACTTGAGCTACTGTGTTAAGTGCTGCAAAAAACATTTTGTGTTTGTAAAATCAGATGTGTTGCAACAGTCATATCAGTACAGAAAGCCACAGACCTCACTGTTGTAATATTCTTCCTGCTGCTACTCTGCTGCTGGGATGTCTCTACACCAGGTCTGAGAAAACCACTGGGGTGCTGGGGTGAAGGGGTAACTGCACCCAGTCCCCAGGCAGAGGGAGAGGATGAGAGGAGAGCACGCAGGGTTCATCTGTCACTCAGCTGACTGATTCTGTCTATCTTGTGGCAGGGACTGACATGACTGATCATGAGAAAACACTTTGCCACCAAATAATGAAGTCTTACTATGATTTCTAGGAAGAAAGTGGCTATACCTCCATAGATATTGGTAATATCTAGTTTTCTTGCCGAGATGTGAAGTCTTACAAGGCAAGCCTACAAATAAGGAATGCCCTGGACAAGACTTTGTTCCCACACATCTCCTAAGGCCTGTAAAAGGCCCAGGGAGACTTTCAAAGCTCAGGGACTACCCTTACCCCTACCCTCACAGCAAGATGGAACGGTATGGAAGCAGGCAGAAGTGGCTCTGCTGCTCTCAATACTAACTTTGCCATTGACCAGTGCAAGCAGCACCCACTGGTGCCTGGCAGACTATGAATGTGCTGCCTGCAAAGGCTCACAACTCCACAGATATGGGACACAGAAAGCAGTTGCTCCCTCTTGCTGTCCTCACTGCCATCACACAAAGCTTTGCAACAGACTGCATGGCTGCAGAAGGTATTTCATCCATCTGAGCCATGGTGCCTCTCATGATGCTTTTTCATGTGTCTGTGCTTATCTTTGCCATGGGATTTGTCGATTTATCACAAACAATCCTGAAGCCTTTCCCAGGAAGTGAGCAGTTATCTGAAGCCTGATCTGAAGTCTGAATTTATTTGATCATATAGAATCATAGAATAGTTAAGGTTAGAGTGGGACTGTCCCATGGGGACAATGTAGGTGGAACAGGCTATTTTTTGTATGCCCGAATATTATATGTGTGATGGTTCCCTTCCCCCATGAGAGCCTGAGTGGGTAACATGAGCCCCCCCATGAGAGCCTTAAGGATAACAGCCCTGCTGAAGTCATGCAGCCTCTTTCCATTTCCATAAGGCTTTGGATCTGGTCCTTAGTGTACTGCTGATGAACTGTATTAAAAGATATACACTTGGCTTTCTCTAGCTTATTCAGTTAAGTGATGTTTCTTTTTATCTACAAATGTAAATTGTTTTGCTGTTTATATGCTTTGTAAAACCCTTGCAGCACACTGAAAAGCTGCATTATCACAAAACATGATTTTCCTTCCTAGATGGATAGTTATTGATTGCTAGATACACCAGCTTCATTTTTTTATTAGGGAAATATGTACATGATGTTACAGTTAATAGGCCAGTTTTACTACACAAGTCACACAGGAGACAATATATTAACTGTCCTATTGAGCAATGCAAACAATGCTGAGTGTTTGGATTTTCAGCATCCTTAAGAAGTGACTTTGCTATTACACTAATGATGCCCTGGTGAGTATTCATTTTTAGGTAGTTACAATCCTTGAAAATAACTCTTTCAGTCTAATTATACTGCTGAATTACAGAAAGCCTTTCAGTGAAATTTATGGGCCAGATTTTTAGTCACTGTAAATAGTTGTAACTCCACAGGTTTCAGGAGTAATCCTATTCATTCTGTAAACCTTGTTATTAAAGGTTATGTAGAAATTAAGGATGAAGGAATAAAAAAGCCAAAGACTCTACCTTTATTCAGGCAATGATTTTGCACTTACTGAAATGAGGATGAAAATAATCAAACTCTAAGAGATTAATTATAACTAAGAGATTAGTTTGGTGTATAAAGCATGCTTAGCACGAAAAGGGGAACTCTTCAGTGCATTTTGGAGTAAGGCATCTCAAATCTGCCAGTTGCCTTTGAAGGTTCCAATACTGCAAATCTCACTCCTGATTTCATTTTATGTACTATAAATAACCCCACTGAAATCAGACTATTTACAGTACAGACAGGCGAGCAGAGTTTAAATGCTGGACAAATTAAGAATCTAGCCAGAGGAACATTCCCTGGCTTCCAGATCTACTTCAGACTTGACATATAAATAAACTGAGAAATGTCTGGAATTTTGTTGAGTAGAAATGGCCCTGTTTTTCAGTAGTTTTGTTTCTACTACAAAGAAAATCTATTCTTTCTCAAATGAATGTGATTTTTCAAAAGAAACCATATAGAGGTCTCATTCTCTAGAGACATGTTTTTAACGCTTCCCTCAAATGGGAACAAACTATTCAATCACAATTGCCAAAATAAAGAAGAATATATAATGCATTTTCATTGATCTTGCTATGACTCTTGCTGCAAACTCATTTGAAGCCTGTATTCTAGATCAGCAGCACAAAATTAAAGCTGGTTTAAGGCACAGAGTTGTTACGTGTCATATATTGAATGAAAACATCCATGATGCAATAAAGTTACCGCTTTACTCCAGCAAGACAAATATTTTTTTCTGCATGTGAATGCAATGAACTAAGACTGGTGCTTTTAGCTGAAGTGTGTTTTAGAAGAAGCACACTAACCTGAGCCAGGGCACAAAGCCAACAGCTACTAGATCCAGAACCTGAAATTTACATTTAATCATCCTCAAGGAGGGACAAGAAATCAATTTAACACACTGCATAATGTTTACTGTGGAATCATCTTGTATGATGCTGTACTGCTAAAAATGACTCTGACAACAATCAGCTGTTATTAAGAAAAGTGCAATGGCCAAAGAAAATATGCCACAGAAGTTAGTGAAATAGAACAAGGAACTTCTTTATTTTGTTTCCCAAAACTTCAAACGTAACCTTTGATAAATTGAATGTTTGATCTTTTAGCTACCAGCACAATTTCCTGGTTACTTTTATAAACTGGGGCTTTCAAACTCCTACCTACTCCCAGTGATCTCTGTGTACTGGGTTATTTAATATTCCCTCAGCTTATCTCTAGTCTCAATGCAGCAAGGCTTTTTAGTTGCTATGGCCCTAAGCATGGAACATGAAAGAAAAGGATATCTGAGAGTCTCACTCTACATATTTCATTTAAAATCAAGGCCTGGGAGCCTGAGGCATGTCCCCAGTCATTTTCAGTTGTTTTGGAGCTCCCACTTACACTTGGAGCATTCCATCTTCACAGAGTATTTCTTCAGATCATCTAGTATGAAATGTAGAAATATGAAGACTGTATCAGATCTGTAACTCTGTTTCATTAAGGAGTGTGATGCCTGTGTGCACAGATTGCAAAAGGGTCTCAGCTGCTACATTTGTCAAAGGGGTTTTGCCAAAATCTCATGACCTAGTTTCCTATTAGTCATTCTGATACAGTCTCCCTAATCCCAGTACTCATACAAATAGCATTTACTTTCCACCACTCAAATAATTCACAGCTCCTTCAATACAGCACCATTACACTAATTAACCTAGTTGTCACAAGGCAAACAAGAGTTGATAAGCACAATATGTTACATTAAGTATGACCAGACAGCTACAGAGTATTACATTCACGCTGTTTTTGTTATTTTTAATATAAAAGGCAGGATATATTTGTGAGCATCTTTTAAATTAACACGTTTGCATTATTTTAGTTCACAGAAAAGGAAAAGCAGTTTTAAGAGGTAAGAAATTTCCAACTAGTGAAAAAAATCCAGAGTATCTCTGAACTTGTCAAGTTTTAGCAGTGACAGACAAGCAGTCACCTCAGGAGCTGCACCAACACCAGCTCAGAAATGTTTTTACATTGGAGACTAAGTTAATACAGAAAATTAAAGAATCCACACTATAAGAACATCATGAGGTAGATCAGCAATGCAAAGTGACAAAATCCACAGACTAACACTACTCCAGGGATACTCCAGGGATAGGGAAGCTCCTCTAGCAAAAAGACAGCAGAAACTAAGAAGGCACATTCATGCAATATCCCTTCCACATGCAGTGGGATGCACAATTGCAGTGCACTCAATTCTGCCAGCTCGTACACCTCATCACAAGTGAGGTGAAGCTGGGGAAGGCTGATCTCATTGATGTGTGATGCTGAACAAGAACACAACAGTGAGATTACCTTTTCCCTCTTGCCATTAGTCATATCCTAAAAGTATACTGTGCTTGGACTCAGCAATACTTCAGGGTTTCAGTCAAAATAATCACAACATGCTAACTGCTACGTTAATGAGAAAAAACAGTTCCACTGACTTTGGAGGGACTACTTTGAAACCTGAGACTATAACGTAGCTGCTTTACTTGAGCTCTTTGCTATTTTCCTATCTGGCTCAGCTATGACTCTTACATTGCAATGGGCAGTATACATGAACTCACATTTTTCTGATGTAAAGAACAGCATGACACAATCCAAGTAAACTCTTAATACTAAGGTCAAAGGGCTGATATTTAGAGATGTGAGGATTTGCTGCTCCCTTTAGAGGTACTCTGACATCAGCAACAATTAGACCCTGAATCATTCCTTAAATCTCTTCTTCAGCAAAGAATGTAGTATATATGAATTAATCAAAAAGATAGAGATAGTATTTCACATCCAACTTCTGGAATACCTCAGCTTTCTCTGGGAGTTTTAAAAGAGCACTGTTATAAAGATGAAAATACGGGCCCGAAGAAGTCTACCAGAAATTATGCATATGATGAAGGAAAATAATCTCGACTGAATTTAAAATATGCTGTAGACTTACAGTCCTTTGCTGTGGAGACAACTGGCAGATACGTACAGCAGAGAAATCAGGAATTGTTTACTGCTGGGGGGATATGCAGGGGTGGTAAATAAGAGTAAATGCCAAATATTCATAGCTGTTTTCAACCCCCCAGACAAAAATGCCACAGATTCAAAAAAATCTGAAGGCTGACATGCAAAGGTAAAAGCTGGCTAAAGTTAAAATCATAGAACAGTTAGGGTTGGAAAGGACCTTAAGATCATCTAGTTCCAAC
>JBAFWW010058592.1:11106-23886 GCA_036873685.1 Agapornis canus | reverse complement strand
AATTGTTAAAAAGAGTCCTTTGTAGAGTGAAAGTTTTTGTTTTTTTTCTTTTTGTCCTCCCCCCCCCCCCCCCGGGAAGCTTACCTGTTAAGCACATGGTGTGACCTGATGATTTCAGAAGATTTTGTTATGACTCTGTTTTTTGGTTGGATTTTTTTTGTTTTTTAAAGCCTTGGTAAATGAAAACTACACATAAGTTCTTTTGTTTTAGAATTCTGTTGTTGAACTTTAATTATCTTTCAGCTACTATAATAATGATAGGAATTCTGTTGCTGTTTGAAGGAACAATGTAACAGTATCCTTTCATCTGATAAAAGTAATCTTAAATCTGAAATATCTGCAGCCTTTTTGTAAAGTTACCCATGATGATAAACATGTCTCTGTTATTTCAGAGTCTTAGGGTTACAAAAAACCTGTACAGGATTTCCCAAGCAAATAGATACAAATGTGTTAAGTGCGAGCACAGTGTAGTGGGTGCATTTGGGTGTCTGTTGATATTTGCAGGTCAGATTAGCTGAACAGTGAATGCATAATGATATTCCAGAATTTCTGGATGTTTTGGGTCTTACTATGCATATGTAGTAGAGATTAGTTTCACTGTGCTGATAGTACCTAATTTCATTATGTGCTTTTTTGTAGCCAGTTTAGTGCTATTGCTTTTTATGTTTTGATATACATAGAAACTTCAGATGGTATCTTCAAATTCCACTCGTACCAGGCACATTTATTATCTGAAAAATTGAAAACTGCAGTAGTTCTGTACAGTGATAATGGAGACAGCTTTTATGCCTTTGATTTGGCCTAATAGGATTTTTTACTTGGTTTACTGTGATAAATTCCAGTCTTGTGAAAGTGATGTCTTTTTCCAGAATAAATCCAAATTATTTTTTTTAAACACCACATTTTACTTGTGTTTTTAGTATTATAATTTCTTTTAGCTAACTTCCTATAAATAGAGGTTCTACATTTTCCTGTTCAAAGCAGTGTAGTTAATTATACTTCTACATTTCACTTGTAGACAGTTTTTCTTGTTTTCGTACTCAAGATCTGCAACACTGCAGGCATTTCAAGGGAACAGGGATACTTTTATTCTATCTGCACTGTTAGACTAGTAGTGAATGAACAAAGCAGAATTTTTCAAGATGCCAGTTATCAGATGAACCTGTTTTGCTATTTGAAGAATCCTTGTTACTCTTCAGGTATTCTTCTGCAAACTTCCTATTCTTGACACTTTGGACAAGTAAATTGTTCACCAAAATCTAGTTTACACTGACTGAAACTATTTGCTTGTTCACGTTATGGTTAACAAATTGGAAATGTTAAAACTGCCCTGAAAACTAAACATCACCTTTTCTGTAAAAAAATTAGCTCAAACTCTTTCTTTGAATTCAGCTGGTGAACTCATTCACACAGCTGTAGCTATGACTGGTTTCCCAGGTAAATATTGGTGAAAGGTAATGAAAGTTGCATTTTCCTCCATGTGTACTGATATTTTCATACACAACTGCTAATGCATGTGCCACTTCTTTTCCAAAATATCTTCACTTTTTCCTTTTTATTAATTTACTTTGTAAATAATATTCATTAGTTGCTTGTGCCTAACAGAAGAGTTCTACAATTTGCTGCCTCTGTATTGCCTGGAACAAGACAAGCCTCTTGCACTCTGCTCAGATGAATGCTTGAAACTTTTATGAGTAATACACTGTCAGTGTCTGAGAAATAATATTTACAGGTAGTAATTGGGTTGCTTTCCCTAGCAGCTCTGTTAAGGTTCTCAGTTTCAAATAAACAAAGGAGTAGTAACTGAAAACCACATACTTGGTATGTTTTTACTGATACATAAACCCAGACTCATCTGGAGAGCTCTGGGCCTACTTATCTTTTGGTGGTCCTTCCAGCGTGTCTCACAAGATAACATTCAGGTTAAGTGTGTCACTATAGATATGGCAGTGTTTATAGATATGTATCTCTAGGAAGATACCTGTTAAGTATTAAAAGCAGAATACTGAATGTTTAGTTAGTATCTTTAGCTATCTTCTGACTAGTTGCCTGCTTTGGTGTTACAAATTACCAGGTTGGAGCAGAAAAAGGAAGAAAACACTCTCAAGCTGTTACCAGTTTCTGTAAATTAAATCACTATATTTTAATTTTATTCTTACAAAATCAGTCTTTGTTCCTGGGGTTAAATACTTAGTTTTGAGTCATATGGAAAAAGCTGTGTTAGGGGAGAGGAGAACACTACATTTGAAGGATTTTCATAATTTGAAACCAGAACATTATCTTAAGTTACATTTCTTTTTTTTTTTTTTTTGGGGGGGGGGGGTTTTTTTTTTTATTTTTGGTAATTTAAATTTTTTTTTTTTTTTTTTTTTGGGGGGGGGTTGTTTTGTTAGAAATTGAGGAGAGAAACATTATTACATTTGATTCTCAAAGGTTTGCCCAAATTTGTAACTGCTAAAGGATTTTAAGTGAAAGCTACTTATATTTGTATGCATTAATGCCTAATGAAAGAATACTGATCAGCTTTCAGTTGGTAATATGCATAAGTAGAAATCAACTAGCATGCTAAAAGATTCAGGTTGAAGCTAATTGCAGTGCAAAATAGTTTGATAAAATTTTAATACTGAGTTTTGGTATTTTAATAGGCTCTTGTGTAATATTCAAACAGCTGAGCACAAGTAAGTAAATGCTAGTGGGAACATACTGTATTCTGTAATATAAACCTGTAGTGTAACTAGCTTATTTGCTAAAAGCTACCATTCTAGAAGTTGAATCTTTTTTGTATTATACCAAATGTTACCGTTTTATGTGTGTTACTGAGTAACAAATCAACTTTTAATGTTCTTGTTTCCTGTCATATTAAGGTGCATTTTTACCATACTGGTGTAGCAAGCTGTTCCTACTTTCATCTGAATGCTTATCACATGCTTCTGGCAACGTATGCTTAGGCAGGAGCGATTTTGACAAGAAAGCATGCAATTGCATGTTTAACAAGTCTTCAAACTTTGTTTTGAATTTCACCTTTTAAAACACAAAAGCATTGAAGTAGGCCTATTGTTTGAATAACCCTCCTCCATTAAATACATGAGTCTTTACCCCTCCAGGCTATGTTCATTTGCATTTTATCTCTGCCACTCTTCCACACTTTTATTTCACTTTTGACCCTGTTTCTAGGAGATGTGCGAGTAAGAAGTCGGGCAGGATTTGAAACAGAGAGAAGAGGTTCTCATCCATACATTGATTTCCGTATTTTTCACTGTAAGTATTTAAAAGCAGATAAATGACAAATAAACAAAGGCTTCCATTAGTTTCAAATACCGAGCCTCTAAAAATAAATTTAGCAGCTCATATAGCAAGGCCATTTTTTTTATACTACACAGGAAAATCTTTTATGCAACTTTATTACCAAAAATCGAAGAGGAAAAACTTCACTGCTAAATTTTGTTTTAACAATATAATTTAAACTCATTGAATTTAAACTCATTGAATCCCTGTGAAGATTATTTTATATCCAGCCACTGATGTGTGTGCCGAGTTTTTGCTAGGCACAGTCAGTTAAGAATAATACTTTTCTGCTTTTATAAAGCAGCAGAAAGGGCCTAGTCCAGGATGACTTAACCACAACATAGATGTGAATGTTTTTGACCTTATCATAATCAGTTAACATTGCATTTACTCAAATGTGTAGCTAGGACTTAATTTTTTTTCTTTTTTTTTGACACAGACAAATCTTAACTAAAGGTTCAGGTGTGGTAAGAAACCAGGACGCTAAATTGTTTTTATCGTGTTTTAGGAAACATTTTTCTCAGAAGTGGTACAAGAAGAACATTTTCAGATAATTTCACTTTTTTCTCTACACCTATATTGTTATAACTAAATATGTCAGAGTTGTAATCTAAAGGCTTCAGAAACCACCAAGCCAGTACGCAGCAAAAATGTAGGGGATTTAAGTCTTAATTTAATTATGCCAATAATATTAACGTATTAAGTGTCATAAATTCTCTATACCACCATTGTATCAGCACAATTCCAAGTATTCTGAATGGAATGGAGAGAATTAGAAAAACTTATTTCATGGTACCAAGTGTGGTTGTTGTAATTACCTCATTATAAAAATGAGTGGCAGAAACTTGTCTAATTAATATTCTGATCTTAAATGAACTTACTTTTAAAAGTAAATCACCGGTTAAAGTTAAAATTCTTAAACTGTCTCATTCAAAAGTTAGCATCATAAAATAGGTGAGAAAACAAAGTTTGAAGAGTGCCATATTAATTTTTTTGATAAAGATGATAATTCTTTCTCAAGTAATGATAATTCTATTGAGTATAATAAAATTTCTCTGTAGAAATAGCACACGATTTATGAATGCATAACTGTCTTTTGTATATATATGTGGCATTTCATGCTGATACGGGAAAATACTAACAGAATTATTAAAAGAGCTACCTGTTAAAAGGCAGTCAATGTATAGTATTATTACTGTTGTCTAGTTAACTGTATTGTCTATGGGTACTCACTACACTGTTTCTTCCCATCCTGATGATTGTGTATCAGGCAGATCATGACTAATCAAGAAAAGGATTTTCACACCCTTTCTTCTTGCCCCTACTTGTTCAGGCAGTCACCAACTTTTAGCAACATCAACTGTGGTGTCTGATGACAGTGAAGAACGTTGCTAGGAGGCCCAAAAATTTTTTTGGCTGTATCTTCCCTCTCGAGTCAGCTGCTGTGGCAGTTTTCAGAATTGCCATGTTATAGCTGGCGTTTTTTGCACTTCATGATTGTGGCCTGTTGCAGGCTTGCTTTCTGACTTCAGGCTCCTGCTGCATCATGGAGTTTCTTTTAAAATTGGCGAGGAATTCTGCCCCAACTCTCACTATATCACTAGACTATGCATTTACAGATTTTTTT
The DNA here is from genome assembly GCA_036873685.1 of Agapornis canus. Taxonomy (NCBI): domain Eukaryota; kingdom Metazoa; phylum Chordata; class Aves; order Psittaciformes; family Psittacidae; genus Agapornis; species Agapornis canus. The sequence goes on along the minus strand of JBAFWW010058592.1, from coordinate 18,974 downwards.
ATCAGTAAAATGTTTTCTTTTCTCTGCCGTGCTGATTGAGCCCTGATTATTGTTTCCTTACTTGTTTAAAGCAAAAGCTGTTTCATATCATACTATCAGACTGCAGGTAGAGAGAGGTTGTGGGAATTGGATTTGACCTCATTTTTAGGATATTCTCTCTACCCTCCCCCTGGAACTCCAGAAGGATTTTGCCACATAGAGCTACGTGGCTGAAAAATGTTCACTCATATCAGTAATAGGCAGCATGTGAGAGGAGCCTGTTGACCCAGACCACACTTCTTTGCTTGGGGCAAAACTGGACTGAAGAGGGTCTCTTCTGCAGCTGAAGCAGACTAAACCATCTGAATGTTGGCTTTTTCTTTTTTTCCGCCCTCCACAACTGCACATCAATAATGTATGGATGTGCTTCCTTCATGGTGTTTGTAAAGTTTCACTGTAACTTTCTTCTGTGACTTTTACTTTGTGGTTATAGTAATTTGCACTGATCATTGCTTACCTGTTTTGCAGATGACTTACATGCTGGCTGTCATTCACAGTGTTGAAGCATTATGGACATTTTGTATTTTGCTTAGCTAACTTTTATTGTTAAGCATTATTTTCCTTTTTTGTCAATAATGTTTTGTGAAGAAGTTAAATGTTGTTCAGGAAGTTCCCTGTAATAATCTCCTGGCCTGTTCTCTTTTTCTAGTATTTCATTAATGGGCTCTTAACCCAATGTCTTATTAGTAGGTTTGGAGAGTACTGAATTCTAAATACATTATTCTATTTTCAGGAAGCTGCTTATGTTTTGTTTTGCCTTTATTCAGTGGTCACTTCTATTTAATAGCACTATTTTTTACTTGCCCCTTCAAGTAGTGTTACCAAAGTAAAGTTTGCTAGCATTTAGTTCTTAAAGACACTTCTGTTTCTTAAGGATTACAAGCTTAGTGTCTGCAACTTCATGCCAGAGTTCTTTAATTGGCACATGAATATTCAAGTTTCTAAATTGACTAAAGTACTCTCAAGAGTAACTGCTTTCAAAAAATCTTTAAATTTTTCTTAGATTTTAAAATTATTGTTGGGGAAATGTTGTTGTTACTGCAGTAGGTATGGGAGTCGTATCTGAGAGTTTTTAAATGCAGAATGGACAGATGATTAGACTGATGGGTGATAGTTTTTCTACTATATTATCTGTTATTCCAGAAGTCACATTTTTATAGCTGATTGCAGGAACTAGGCAGGAGGAATAAACAAATTCCTGTTTCAGCAAGACTGCTTCCCAATGCATGGGGAAAGTCAAGATTGCGTTCTTTGTGTTGATCTGTTATTGATTAACATCAGAACATCATCAAGGAGTAGTTTTTCCTGTTACTGTTGTCTTTTGATTATGTCTGTGTGGGACCATGGGCATAAACTCATGTTAGCAGCTCAAAGCCATCATTTCTGGATAGGAAAGAGCAGCCACGAAACTTTCTTCCTCAGAAGTAATTTTTTTACCTCGGGTATAATGGTCTGGTTTTGTTCAGTGGATGTACATATTTCCCAGTTGCACAGTAAATTGCATACACTTTAATATTGATTTGAATATGGGGCACTGGGTTTAGTTTTTCACTTGTCAGGTAACAAGGAAGGAGTTTGGCACTTTAGTCTGACAACCCAGTATGTGCTGTTTGGTTTTCGGTGAAGTTACTGAGGAAGTGATTGCAATGGTTATAACCACTTTTGCTTTCTGCTGGTTTACAAATAGATGACCGTTAACATCATAGATAGTAATTCATTCTGCAACATAGAGTATGTTGGTAAAAGCTAATGCAAACCAAAATCTTTGGTAGAGGAACTGGTAAATGGCAGTATAAAATATTTCCTTTTTCAGTGCTAGTGAACCAGGGTTTGTTTTCTTGCTGTTGAAAGGTTGTCAGTAAAGTCTGTTGTTTTTTATATGCATCTGTCTGTGTGTATATATACACATACATATGCTTTAGAAACTTTGATTACGTTTGCCTAACACGAACAAACAAAAGAATATGTGATGTGCCCCAATCACTCACTGTTTCATCTGAAAAACTGGAACAATCAGCAGACATGCTCAGTGCTTCATACAGTATATTTTGGTGAGGAAGTGAAGCCAAAATTAATAAAGTGAAGCTGAAGTGAATCATTAAGATAACAGCAATATATTGGGAAGTGTCTTAAACAGATACAAATCTAATGCTTTCAAACTTCCTTTTTAGGAAAGGGTTGTTGGATATAGTCTGGGAGAACCGGATAAAAACCAAATACTTTGGTTTTGTGGAGAGGAAACATTTTTTTCTTCTTGCTTTTCCTGTTGTGTCTGTACCAGAACAGATAAGATCTTGTCAAAAGGTTTGTAGAATTCTCTTGTGCCACTCTAGTCTGAGCTTCTGTGAGGAGATGGTGATGTTGCCAACGTGTGGCTCTTTAGTGTTTTCTAGATAACCAGGTGTCATATTTGTGAGTTAAAATATGTTAGAAGACCTGGGTTAGAGTTAACAGTATGTTTCTGTATATGCTTAGGAATGACTCTTTTAAAAGCGCAAACACATGAAGAAATTCCAAAATTTATCTTTGATATACAACTTTCAGACTGTTTATTTGGAAATCACAGTTCACACAACATTTTCCATGCTACTCTGAGATCTTGAAAAGATGTCAGCGTCTACATCTTGCAGTGTTCCTTTAAACTGTCCATTTTTTCTCTTACAAATCATTGGAAGAGTTTTACCTTGGACAATGAAATTAGATTTTCTTTGGGTGAGAGGACAGAAGAGACAAGTTCAAACCCAAATTGATTGCCTTAAATAGTTGGGAAATCTGTGTGTAGCAGCACCTGATCATGGTTTTGACAATACTATCTAGAGGTTAAGGTAAAGTGAGTGTAGTCCAGCTGAAGTAAAATGTCCTTTTTTATATTCAAGAAAATAGAGGAATTACCCAACTGAATCTGGTTAAGAATAATTGTCTGTCTTATTCAACACTCTACTGTGAGGAAGGGTTAGTTTCAGAATGAATAATGTCATCCAAGAAGATTTCTGTGTGGTGGTAGGTTGAATGAAGTATTTGTTTCTCTGTGAAAAAGGCAGCAGTGAGGACTGAAAAGCTGGTACTCAAGAGATTTGTTTAAAAAGCTGCCTTTCTGTGAAGGATGGATTCTGAAATTGCCATCTATTCACAGTCCGGATTATTCAAATAGATGGTTTTCCTCAATGTGAGAGGAATTTTGACTTTGGTTTAGTGTGGAGAATCCAGTCACACAAAGGGAAGTCACAGAAAATGTCTTAAATACAGCTGTGACCAAAAGAAAGCAGTGATGATAAAGTAAAAAGTGAGCTTGATCAAGGAGGATTTCAGGGTAGAAGCTTCCAATTAAGCATGGAGGACAGATTAATTCTATTTTAATTATTTTCCTTTTGCTATCCTATACTGTTATTTTACCTATAACTTCAGACATGTGTTCTCTGGAATCTCGCTCTGGTACAGCTCAGTGTGTTATTGCTGAGGTATGTTTGACCTTAGGAGAAGACATAGCCACATACAATTTTTTTTATTTTGATCCTCTCTAATGTGTTCCTTAATTTTAAAGGTGCCTTTTTTTGTTGTTAAAAATCGGCCAGTTTGGCACGAAGCATGTGAAAATTCATTTGCTTTAATCTCTGCCTCTGGTTTGATTTTCCTGTTGATAGTAATACAGACTTTTAAGGGGTATTAATTTTCTGTCAAACATCATGTGTTACTTTTGAATTCTTTCATTTCTTGGGGTGAAAGGTAGCCAGAAAGGATTATGTGATGGTTCTGTCATTCCCTGACTGTAGAACCAGAGATTTCTATGATACCAAAGAACAGTGCTTTCTTAGAAGACATTGAGTAAAGGATTTGCTGATGGTCTGGAATATATTACCACTTTTTAGGGAAAAGGGTTGGACCATTATGTTGTGCACTTGTTCAAAAGCTTCAGTATCTTGATTAACACAGTGTAACCCATTTTTATGAGGAATATATGTGTATTTTGGTGATAGTCTACTAAATATTTTGCTTCACTGAGGTTTGTTAGTTCACGCTATGTTGTGAGGTACGTGAGCTACAGTTTTACATTGCTTGGTGGGTGGATTCAGGTTAAAAAATACACAACTGCAGGGTTGCTGAGGTTATGATTCTGTAAATTGGTAGGGAAAGAATATGTATTGTATGTACTCATTCATAGTTCTGAGATAATTGTAAAATGTTACGCAGTTCAGTACAGGAATGGCATTGTTCAATTCACTTAATTTTGCATCAGTCCTGAGGTGTTTGCAGAAATATTAAAAGGAGCGAAAATTTGAGAGCTTTATAAGTAGACTCCTTTAGATACCTTTTCACAGTGTTTTCTTTACGCTTTTGCTGCATTATAGTTTACAGTGCCACTGGAGAATTAGTATTTAATTCATACTGAAGTAATGTATTTGCTGCACTTTGAGTAATTTCTTTCAAATTAGCTCTGCTTTGGGCAGAGAATTGTACCAAAGGACTTTTAGACTTTCTCTTCTGTCCCTTTCAGCCTGAAGTATTCTACCCTTCAGTTGCTTTATACTTTGCTAATGCAATACTTAATTTTGCAAGATGCTTCAGGAAAGGAGTTAACTTTGGTGTTGGTGCTGCCTAGCAGTTGCCCTCCATTAGGGAGGATCTGTTGGAAAATACTAGATCTTTTTTTTTAAGTTGTGATGCTATTAGAGTTTCTTGAAACTTAACACATTTTTCTGATTCCACTGGGGTCAGAAGACACGTGCAAACCCATGTTTATTTAACTACTCTTTAACCCACAGCATATTTTCAGGTGATATTTGAAGAAAAAGAAGCATGAATGTATAAATACATATATATGGTACATGAAAAATGAAAGAGTCTGGCTTAATGTTTTATTTTAAGCAGAAGAGGGGATATAGTGCCTTAAAGTGAGGCTAAGCAGGGCTTCAGAGTGGTTCTAAGGAAGGTAATTAAGACACCAGTAATCTTTTTATATAACTTAAAATCCTTGCTGAAATTGTATCTTCCAAAGTAAATTGTAGTTTTATATAAGACTTTAGTACTGAATTTCTTATAAGCACTTTAAAATGAAAATCATAAGTGGAAAGCTTAAAGAGCTAAATAACAGAACTTAATTTGATTTTTGTTTTTAAATATGAGCAGATCTGTTGTAATGCATTTCTTCATGGTTTGATGCGAATAGATGTGGAATTAGAATGCTGCTGGGTCCCTCTAGTGGTGTGAAATGCTGTGTAATGCTTTCAGGTGATGCGTAAATAGAGGATGATTTGTATCGTGGAAGAGAAGTACGGTTATAATTAGCTTGTGAAATTGAGTATTTCTTTCAAATATTCACCAGTAGTGGAAACTTTCAGACATGTCATGTTTGGAGATAGTATCTCCTGTGTAAAAATGGTAAATGTGTAGTTGTTCTGAACATGGAAAAACTGTGAGAGATTACTTCCATGAGAGAGAAGAAGAGATTTCCTTGATTTTTATTTTTGGGAAAAAACTCCTGGTGGACTAATGCACCTTAAACTTCTGGTTTCACGTTCAAACATAAGGAAGATCCATCCAACCTTAACTATTCTATGATTCTTTCAAATGTTTAATTCCTTTTTTCTGTTAGTGGCAGTGATTCTGAGATCTTCAGTTAAGCTCCTTTTAGGAGAGCTTTTTATCCTGAATAATTTCTTATTTGGGCTGTAGCAGGGAATAAATGGGTGTTTAGTTGTAATGCTGGATAGCCCTGTTTTGACCAGGGTCCCATCAGAGGCTCTGAGTCTTTATTTTTACATTAAAAGAAAGTTGAAGTATTTTTCTGCAATTGAAGTTTTCTATTAATAAAAAGCTAAACTAAACCATAGTTAAGTTGTCATTCTTCTTTTTGTTGCCTGCCCTTGCCATATGAAATATGCAAAAACTCAGGGAATAAATGTATCTGTATAGTATGATTTTTTAAGTGATTGTCACTTGTCTTATCTTGTATTTTTATTTCAACATGAGAAAAATAAATATTTAATGTCCCTGTGAGATGTGATAAAATTCTTTAATTATTTATTTTTTTTTTTTTTAGGTTTTCATAAAGTACAGCACACTTAAAAGATTGGGAGTGGGAAGAGAGATTAAAATAAGTATCTTGGAATACAGATGAAATCTGTTGCATGAAGGCAACTCACATGATTCTATTTTATTGCTGGATATGCATAACTGTAGCAAAATAACTGATGCTAGTAAACAGGATTATTCTGTTTTTTCTTAGAGACTTTCTTCATTTCACTTCAAATGTCCAGAAACAAAGAGTATAATAATTTTAATAATAATAGAAAAGTCTTGGGAGTAATAAATAGGTGATATTCTAACTGAAAGTGGGGCACAAAGAGTGGAAAAGGAAGAAGAATGTCATAGAGCTGCTGTTGACTAGGCCCAAAGGCCTAGTTTGTCATGTGGTTTCTTGCATTGAAGGGACTTGTGAATGCTTTTTAACAAGCCCCATATACTGACTTTCCTTTAATTCTGTTTCACAAGGCTGTAAATGTCATGTATGTTTATTTTTCTCATTCTAGCTTGTCCTTAAACTGTCCTTATTTCTTAGGAGTAAATGGTCACTATTGGATTTTAGAAAGCTATTTAGCATGCTGAAAGCTCCAAATGAAATGACGTTGGGGCTGGGAGGAGGGATGGTTTTGCAGCATGCTTTTTCTTGTGCAAATGTAATGCATTCTTCATTCTTCACCACCTTCTTTCCATTATAAATACATTACTGAACCTTGCTTTGGTAGGGCCTCTGAAATTAGCCTCTGAAATTAGCATCTCGTTTCGTGACTCGTGATAGAAAGAGGGTAGGTTGACATTCTCATATTAATCATGCATATAAATGAATTTTCTGCTTGTACCAGGAGGGAAATGCCAAGTTTCCATCACACAACTGTATCATTCAGTTTACCAGTCCTTCATGCAAACTTGCATTTGCTGGTCTGCCAGAACCACAAAGGGGCTGACTTTTGTATCCTTCATAATTTATCTGTGAGGAAAAGGAAACTGCATGCATGGATGTTATCACTGTTCCTGCAGCTGAAGAATCTATGTGGGTTTTTTTTCCCCTCTCCCCCACTCCCCCTTCCCTGAAAGCTAGCTATTTTCTTTTTCAGCCTCCCTTTTACATTAATTACCTGTCAAACCTCCACATCTGACTTGCCTATTCTTAATTGTCCTGTGGAAAAGGTTTAGCTGTTAAAGAGAGAGCAATTTACTTTCAGAGTTGGCGTAGTCCCTCTGAATTAGCTGTTCTGGAACTGCAGAGGGCTGGCAAGGCTCAAAATGTATTTTCTCATTTGAAAGTTATTCTGATCATTGCAGATCTAAGTGATAAGGTCAAGCTGTTTTTACCTAACTTGGGTTCAACATGTGGAATGAATAGTAGTTCAAAGGGAAGGACAAAGCTCTGATCCTGGGGAGGAACATTACCCCAGCAATCAGCACAGGCTGGGGGCTGACCAACAGGAAAGCAGCATGGCAGAGAAGGCCCTGGGGGTTCTGATGGGCACCAAGTTGAACTATGTGTCCTTGCTGCAAAGAAAGCAAATGGTGTCTTCGGCTGCATGGCAGGAGTACTGCCAGCTGCAGAAGGAGGTGATCCTGCCCCTTTAATTCAGCATGGGTGTGGCCAAACCTGCAGTGCTGTGACCAGGTCTGGGCTCTACAGTACAGAAAGGAGACCTGGACACGGTGGAGAGAGTGTGCTGAAGGGTCAGGAAGATGGTTAAGGGGTTGATTGGGAGGGTCTGAAAGAACTGAGACTCTTCAGCCTGGAGATAAGAAGGCCGGGGGGGGGGGGGGCAATCTACGAAATTTAAAAAAAGGGCGGG
>JBAFWW010058592.1:0-11096 GCA_036873685.1 Agapornis canus | reverse complement strand
TCATGAATTTATATAAATGCCTGATGGGATGGTGCAAAGAGGATAACGCCAGGCTTTTTTTCAGTGTGCCAAGTCCCAGGACCAGAGGCAGTGGGCACAAACTGAAACAAGGGAGGTCCCCTCTGAACATGAGGAACCCTCTTTCACTGTGGGGGTGACCAAGCACTGGCACAGGTTGCCTAGAGATGTTGTGGAGTCTCCATCCTTGGAGATACTCAAAAGCCACCTGGACATGGTCCTGGGCAGTGTGGTCTGAGTGGCAGAGATGATTTCCAGAGGTCCTTTCCTGTGTCAGCTGTTCTGCGATTCTGTAATAGCAGCATTGCTACCAGGAAGGCTGGAATACAACAGGCTTTTTAGTTTGTTTGAATTATGTCAGCTGGAGCAGTGCTCTTTCTTTTTTATGAACACAAATACAGGTGGAGTGCAGGCGTGTGCTGCCAAAGATTAACAGGTGGCGTCTGTGGCAGAATCATTTGTAGCATGACAACAAAGCAGCTGTTTGTTAACTATAGATCTGTAAAAGAGTACTTATGATCAAGAAAACTGTTTCCGCTTCCAGAAGAGTGCCGCCTTCTCCTACTTAAATGATTATTTTACTGAGATTTAGTGAAATTCCTGGGTTTTCTACGTGACTGGACATTTTAGGTCATTCTGTGACCTAAATATACCCATTCAATATGATTTTATTTCCAACCTAATGACTTCTGTTCTGAAATGCTGTTTTAAGGGACTGGATCAAAACTGAAGGGGTAAAAGGTCTTGAAGCCTACGCTGCATTAACAAGAGCAGCTGTATTCCTCCCTGCTTCTCTGTTCTGCAGGGTGGCAGTGCTCAGACTGTAGCCTCATGTTAATGGATGTGGTTAGAAATATTAGTAGAGTAATGCAGTGTGGCAGAATCTATTTGCATGCTGTACTCACAGATGTTGCTTTGTAAGCAACTTTTATCATATGGAGTATACCTCCTTAGATAACTGATCAAGATACTGAAGTTTCCATCTTTATATGAAGTGTTTCAGCCACATCTGAAAGAATATTCCAGTTTTGTCAGTTTAATCTCTGTTAGCTGAGACTGTGAAATGCTCCTGCATTTTATCAGATACCCTGTGGTAGTGTAATTGTCAATTCTGTTCAGAGGTGCTTTATTAGTGTAGATTGGAAATAAATATATTAATGAGCTAATGTCGAAGAGAAAGTACATTAGAACTTCAGCAGGGAGAGAATTTAAGTGGATAAAGATTTATCTACTGTAGAATTAAACTTCCTTCTCTGGAAATCACTGAGTTTTTTAACTGGTGTTGTTAGTAAGACTACATCTTCCCCAGTAAAATACTTCAGACTGACTAAAAGAGCAAAAATTGTAACTGCTTACTTCCACAGTTTCTAATATGCCTTGTTGTTAGAAGGACAAAGGTGAGCTCATTCTGGTATTGAGGATCTGCATTTTCGGAAGTGAGCATCTTTGCAATGACTTTCTTACTTAATAGATTTTTTTCTTCATATCTTGGACAGAACGGGGGAGTATCAAGATTATTGACTTCTGGTTATATAAAACTGCTGTTTGGGGTACTACTGAGAAGAAAGTAAAAATTAAGCTTGGTGTCATGGATTTCAGAATGAAGATACCTGGCCTATGGCAGAGAAATTGGCTATGCGTAGTTTAATCTTCGGGTTTCTAAAACACTTTAAGTATATCAAATGGAATTGGATGTAAGCTAGCATCAGTCATTTGAATAAACCAGTAATGAGAGTAAAGCACAATATTCACATTAATCTTTGAAAACAGGTTAAACCATCTTTCTGTAGTGTTTTTACAGTCTTTGAAAAGGGAATTATATATGCTGTGAAGGTAAATGTGGTACTTGTCTGGCAGAAGAGAGATTCTGAACATGGTTGTCTGCAAATGTACCAAAGTCTTTTGAATGTATTTAAAACTTCTGAATGTATTTAAAACTCTCACTAAAGTGAGAATTTCTGAGCTTTAAAATCTGTGTTAGAAGTTATTTGTATGTACTCAAAACTTACTCATAACTCCTGTATCAACACAATTACTGATGTGCTTTTGCTGGTGTATGTATCTTAGGTGATTCGCTAGGGACAGTGATTGGATGTGTACACCTGAGAGCAGTTCTCCAAAAAGATGCTTTGTAGTACTCTGTGTTTTAACAGTTTCCACAGTATTGCTGTCCTTTCAATAGCAAAGTTACTTAAAGATAAGTTTCAGCGGTGATACAAATATTTCTTTTTCTTCACAGAAAAGTTTTATTCTGTATTTACTGTTAATAAAAACACCTGTATTTGTGGCTGAAATGTTTGACACACACAAAAATTGCATTGCCTTTGTTGTACCAAACTTCCCTCAACAGTTGTCTTTTTGGTAAAGGTTTTTTAGAGAGAGTATTTATGTTCTTGTTTTTTGTAGCAAATTCTGAAATCGAGGTGTCTGTGTCTGCGAGAAATGTGAGAAGGTTGCTTAGTTTCCAGCGATACCTGAGATCTTCCCGTTTTTTCCGTGGTATCACTGTTCCAAATTCTTCAAACATTTTAGATGATGATTATAATGGACAAGCAAAGGTTGGTTGCTTGATTCTTACTTTTTAAGTATGTCTTTTAAAGTGTTTGCTAGTATATAACTACATCTCATGTTAAAAGTGCAAGCAGATAAACACTTTGAGGCATGTGCATTTTTATATATGTGTATTTTTATATATGTGTATTTTTATTTGTGTGTGTATATATTTGTATATATCTTAATAAAGTCCAGCCAAAATTTTCTAATATTTTCTAACAAACTCCTTTAACACCCACAAGTTTACTGGGATAATTTTAGAGCTTACATGGCTAGCATGCTATTGATTTGTTTGTTTATATATAAATGGTGAGTGTGGGATGCCTTTTAGTAATTGAAGATAAACTGAAGAAAATAAAATGTATCTATATTTAAGAAATCTAATAGGTCAATTTGTAAAACTCCCTCCCCCCCCCCCCCTCCCCCAGTCACCGCCCCATTTTCATTTTCACTCTAACCTCTCTAGTAAACATCTGGAAGAGTGACTACCTACTAGTGAAAACTCAATAAAACCACAGTAAATGGATTTATCAGAAGATTATTATGCCAAACTGACTTCTTTAGTAGGCAATTCTAGAAAGTTCGATAGCCATAATATGGCTGTGCTGTAGTAAATGCAGGTATTGGGAATATGGTGGTACTAAGAGACCATCTGGTTGGATGAAAGTCTATTGTGCTGGGGACAGAAGATGAATAGTGCTGAATGGGAGTGAGCAGCAAAGGTTTTTCAGGTTATTCAACATATCCATGTTGACCATGACCAGGTTGCAGTATAGAAGGAATCTGATAAGCTGGAGGATGGATTTAAAAAATGTGCATGTAATTTAATAGTAGAAAGATCTTGTTAATGCTCATGTTTCTTCTAGTAGCAGGATTTTAATGGCTGATGGAGAAAAGCTAGAATGTATAATCAGATCACAAACCAATCTAATGGGAATAGGAGAGGACAAGTAGCTGTTCTAAAACGTGCTAGACAGGTATTTCTGATAGTGGTAGGGGAGACAAAAGATTGTGACTGCTGAAGTCTGGTGTGGAGCCTCATGTACTGTTGGCTCCTTGCTGTTCTTCATCCTTCTTGCTGGAAGAGCAGTTCATGTGGAGCAGCTGTGAAGAAGTGCTAGTTCAGTGTGGTAGAATGTCAAAAGCCATTTTGTTGAAAAAGAAATTAAAAGCTTAGCTCATATGTTTGGTAAAGCATATATATATATAACAACTTCTACAAACAGCAAGGGAAAGAGGGAAAATTAGGTGAATGACTCCACAGAGAATAATTCCCTAGCTCATTGCAAAAATTGAAGTTGAAAAAGTCTGAATACACAGTCATTCTGTCATACTGTCTCTGGTTTTAGCCAGGTTTTAAATTGTGTCTTATTTCTCTTAAGAAATTGACTGAAGGATGAAGGGAAAATCACCAACCAGTTCTGTCAAGGCACTTCTCAGCTTTCTTCAGCTTTTAGACTTGTAAGATGTATTTTGAAGTTTTTCAGTTATCAGGCAAATTTATTCTTTCAGTACTATTTTTTGTATGTAGAAATCGTAAGACTTGCTTCTGTCTCTGAAATCTTAACTACTCCTCTGGGTTACAGGAAGACAGGCATATATTGAGGAAAAAAGTGACAGCTTTTGTGTTTTCTTTCAGTGTATGCTGGAGAAGGTTGGAAACTGGAATTTTGATATTTTTCTTTTTGATAGACTGACAAATGGTGAGTTTATTTTTGCCATTTCATTTGTGGTTTATCTCTTAGCATAACTATATTGCTGTTGCATTGCAGTGTGTGATTGCTTGTTCACTTAAAAGCACAGATTTCATCAGGAAGTACTTTTTGATTTCATAGTCTTTAATCTAGTTCTCTCTGTTAAAATACTGCTACTGTCAGCACTGGTAATAATGACTGATTTGTAGAAGAGGCCCTTCTTGTACTTCCTAGGTTGTTGTTCTCTGATAGTAATTTGATACAAAGTAACAAATAATCTTGCTGGCTTAGTCCTTTTCTTTTTTTCTTTTTTGCAGTTATGGATTGCTGGTAGTATATATGGTTGTGTTCAAAAGTTCATTTATATTGAGCAAGTATTCTGATAAATATAATGTTAGAATAGTTTTATTACTTTTTAGTGCAATAAGAATGCATGTTGGTTGGAATGCATAATTAGAATAGACTACCTAAAGAATTAGGAGTTGAGGAAACAAGTAGCTGTACTCACAGCTTGCACAAAATACAGAAAGGAAGAGACTCTGTTGTGGTTAGTTTTGTGCACCTATTACAAATAGTTGTAGGAACTACAGCGGTTGTTAAATGAAGTATGACGTTACAGACAGTTAGAAAAGAGATCTGTAAATATGCTGGAAAGGAGGAGGGAGGGCTGATGGCAGTGGGTAGGGTGAAGTTTCATATTATAGTCACAGCAATGGAAGCTGAATTTTGAATAGAATGGATAGAGTAGAGTGAATCCACATTTGTGCCAGTGTGCAAAGCAAATGGGGGGCAGTTTATGGAGGTTTTACATCAGTCAAATGGAGTTAGTAGCAGAGATGCAGTTAGAGTGCTTGAAGTCAGCAGAAAGAAGTGAAGTTCAGAAAGGAAAATGTGGTGCCAAAAGGTAATTTTCTCTCCTGTTTTGTTGAAGGGATGCTTAGCTTAATCTAATGTGAAAGTAGTATCCTGTAGTTTGATTTACATGGATAAGAAAACTGATGTAAATAATGAAAATAGCAAGATTTTTTTTTTTAAATAGAAAGTTTATAGAGATAATAAACTTTAGCCTAGATAACTGAATGAGAAAAAGCTGTGTGTGCAGGTTAACTTGTTTGTAAGCATAGCTTATTTTGAGTTACTTTATCAGATGGGAGTAATCTTACATCATCCTTCTTATAAGAGGCCTTTTCTACCTTTAAAATAAGCTTTTTTCAAATACATTTTAGATACTACTAGTACAGATTCTGTAGAGGAAGCCTTCCTATGCCATCCGTTTTGTGTCCTATCTCAGTCATTTTAGGAGGACGTTTTGAATAGGTGGTTTTGCTCTTGACAGTTTGCAAGGAGAGAGTGCTGTATGTAAAACTGCTTGATGAGCTGCCCAGGATGAGCCTGTAAGAAAAAAATTAGTAAAGACTGTTTGAAGAATTGCAGATCTTACTCAGTGGAAGTGGCATGCACGTGCAAATATATTAAGCCTAGTAGTAATTGAGATTTAGCAGGTTTTTTTTGTCCTCCTGTACTTCAGTTTCTGTCTGTGCTAGGTTCTTTAATTCCTGCTAAATGACAGTTGTCAGAGTCAATGTACCAGAACTGAGTTATCTACCACTACATATTGTTTGCAGAGTAAATAATGGGCAAGTTATTTCAAGTAAACATTTTCAGGCTATTGCTCTGACTCTTGCAGTTTTGCTTGTTTTATCACTGCAAGTGATTAGAATATTATAGCTGTGAGCAGACAAAGTATATTGAAAGCTTGTAATAGTATATATTTCCTACAGAAACATAAAACTTTTTCTTTGAGTTCTTGGTGAAATAAGAAATAGTTCAGATGGTGATGAAAATGAGAGCATATGTATGATGTTCACTAATTGATGGTGTTAGTTTTTTTTTTTTCTGATTATTTTTGCATTCGGTTTTAAGCTCTGTGTCTGTTTGTGATATGTTGCATCATGATATTGATAAACTTAAATACCATTGTAACAGGTTTGCATGTTGAAACCTGTTGCTTCTTTAATGTTCTGTAACATTTTCCTCCTATCAGTTGGCAGTGGACAGTTGGTGAGTACATTATGATTATGCATAAGCACTGGTGATCACTAGAGAAGATAGCTAATGGAATCTTATGAGTAAGATTTATGTATTTATTATAAATTGGTATAGAGAAATTTGCTTGGATAATTTTTGTGACAAATTTTTTTGAAATAATAAACTTATGAAAGAGTCACTGATTTCATGGCGTCCAATGAATTAGTATTTTCATCTTATTTTTAGGAAACAGTCTAGTCAGCTTAACCTTTCATCTGTTTAATCTTCATGGACTAATTGAACACTTCCAGTTAGATACGATGAAACTTCGTAGATTTTTGGGTAAATATGGCTTTTTATTATGATGAATATTGCTCTTTATCTCCATTTTTATACCTTAACTGAATTGCTGGTTACAGTTTAGCAATAAAGTTTGAAAAATACTAATGCAATCCAGGTTGTGCAGTGATTTAAATTATATTGATTGAGACACTCTCTGACAGTTTCTGTGAGTCAAGAAATCTCCATGGTAAATCCAAGCAAGTATTAACAGGTTTAGTGGTTTTGTAGCAGATACTGTATTATATTAAATCTAAAAAACCAGAAATATATTTGACATTGTGTGACACTCTTTTTGGGGGAGGCTAGATAGCTCCTTTGTTTGCTTCGATTTTCAGTTCTGTTTTAATCTTAATTTACAAAGTTCATTATGTAGATGCCAAACTATATTGAACATGCCAGCTTGGCTGTATTTCGTGGTGCCAGTTTGATGCTACTTCTTGCTTGCTCGCTCAAGCTCTCCTACAAATAAGCACTGTACTGTGGCATACTTTCTTCATAGAGTGCAAGACAATTTTATTCGAGTGTTGGGGCCTGTGGCACTGGAGTGCTGCAAGTGGAAGGAATTGTAAGTGTAATATATAATATTTGAGCCACATGGTACCGTCACTTCGCAGCTGAAGAAGCTGTCTTGCTGCATCCCTCTACCATAGACACAGATGCTGGTGTGAGACTTCCTTCAGTTCTTTTTTGACATTGCCTTTCATTCTGTAAAGTAGGATGCCTTTATTATAATTTTTTGACTGAGCAGCAGGAAGAAGTTTCTGGTCCCTTTTAGCAGACTTTCACAATGTCATAGAAAACAATTTTGTGGTTGCGAAGCTGTCATTTAACAAGGGACAAATCACATTTGGAATACGTTTCTCCTCTTTCAAAGAAGGGAATGTTTTTGTTTTCATCATTTGGTTCTTTCAGCTGTAAAAAAAACTTGGTTCTCTTGCATTTTGTGTTATTTTAAAGTTCTCTCAGTTCCTTCTAGTTTCAAAAAGGTAGATCAGCTGACCTGCAGGCTGATAGAGTGGGTGTGAAGAAAATTATGATAGAAATCTGGTCTGAGGCTACTTAAATTGTAACTCTGTATGTTCTGTCTTTCTCATCTTCCTTCTTTCCTGGTTAGTTGAGATTTACCAAGTGACAGTGCTTGAAAGACAGGTTAGGAATGACTGAATCAGTTAACTGGTTATCGAAAGATAATAATAGTCTTAACTTTCATCTATTCTAATGCAGGTTAATGAAGATGCTTATTTTTGTTATTTTCCATATGAGATGTCAGCTATATGTTGAGTACTATTGACATTACACAATGGTTACAAGTATTTTTGACTTCTCATGAACCACAGCTCTTCACAAATACCGTGGCAGTAACATTCCAACGTTACAGTCATGAGTACATTAAAGGTACTGGCTTGTGAACTGAGTAGGAAAAGAGGTTGTGGGCCTGTTGGTTTGAATGGGACTGACAGCTTGTAGTCAGCTGGGAAAACATTCTTTTGAGGTTTGTTTAAAAGAGCTGATACGTCATATCAGGCAAAACTTTAGCATATAGTTTGATTGCTGTGCCTCAGATCTTCTCTCCCTCTATACATTTTAACACTATACTTCTGTCACTCTTTGTACTCAAGTTAATGTTGATGTCCCTTGAAGTATTCTACCTATGATGTTTAAATACAGCCAGTAAGATGGAGGAAAGCCAGGAAGGAGTTAAATAGGGAATATTGAATCTAGAAGTGGTTAGTCAGACCGTCATCTAAATGATACTCTTTTCCAAATTGTGTATAGGCTTAATTTTTCCCAAGTACGAGAAGATGCCTAAACGTTGTAGAGGTGGCTTACCATGACCACTCTCGTGAAAGGGAAAGAAAATCACTTCATGTGACAGGAAAGCAGCGTCTAATTTCTCTGATCTTGTCTGTTTTCAGTGCATGATACTTTGGTATATAATGTCATCTCCATTTTGTATTTCAAGTTGCCTGAACATTCAGGCAGGCTAGATTACCAAAGGGAACTTTTTCCTGGGAAGTTCTCAAAGTAAAAGCATCTCAGGTTATATATTGATTTCAAGTTGTTTAATTTTTGCTCTGAAATGACTGTATATGTAGTTGATTTCTTTTAGGAAATACTGTTTCTTCACATAAAAATCTTTTATACCTGTGTCGTGGTTCAAGTGACAATTTATTGACTTAGACACTTTTATGTGTGTGTAACTTGTGATATTGCATATTTCTGTGCCTAACAAGGATATATAAAATGGTACATGAAAAAATTGCTATTTTATTTAAATTTGGATATTTATTATTTTCCTGCAGTTATGGTTCAGGAAGATTATCACAGTCAAAACCCTTACCATAATGCAGTTCATGCTGCTGATGTGACTCAGGCCATGCACTGTTACTTAAAAGAGCCCAAGGTAAGGGAGCATTCTCACTTTGACATCACATGGGTGTACAGAAATACGTGTCTTTGTGTGTGTGCATATAAGTGGATTGTGTGCACATATGCACATGTATATGCATGTATCTGTGCATATACACACATTTTTTATATGTACACATGTGCATATGCACATTTTTTAATTAAAAGCAACTGAACATAAAAACTCAACAACATTTTGAACACAAAAAGGCAGGGAATTACTCTGTGTGTTGCTGGGGCTGTGGGTTCACACTTAGCAGTATGCTTTTCTTTTTATTTCTCTTCTGAGCTGGCATCGTCTGTTGTGTGACTTTGTGCTGAACCAGAATAGGAAACTAAGATTGCAGAGCTCTGCCCCAAGACATTGCAGTCCAAGTCAGAGCTGGCAATAATAAACCTGTGTATTTGTCATTTGGGGTAGAGGTTTTTTGGTTGGTGGTTGGGTTGTTTTCCTCCAGAAACTACTGTTACCCTTGCTTTGCTCATATTTCATGTTCATGAATAGTATGCTTTTGCTAGAGGCACCTTACAGAAAGACACCAGGATTCTTTTTAGCCTTCTTTCTAATACAAGGGCAGTGTGACAGACCTTAAGGAGTTGAGCGTTTGTTTCTTAACTACATGGACTGCTGGCAGTCTGCTTTAAGTGATGTCAGACAATTTCAGGGCTAAATCCTGTTGTGAATGACATTGAAAACTGTAGCACTCTCTAGCCAGGTGAGGAATTTTTCTACCTTGATGCAGCTGATCCCCAGCCTGGGGTTCTGTTGACTAGCCTAGTTCTTTATTCTGTTTCTGAGGTAAAACTTCTGGATCCATGGGTGTTTTTAAGAGGCTTTTTGCCTACTCTTCCAACTCAGTTCTCGGTGCTGCTCTCAGTTTAATTGTTGGTGCAGCTGATACATGATGAGCTTTTTTTATGGCACACAGTTTGGAGGCTCTGAGTGGTTTTTATGTAATACTCATGATGGAAGTTTTATAATTCTTCAGATGCAAGCATAGACTTCGCATTTTTAGTAACATACAACTACTGGTTCTGTTGTACCATAGTGTATTATAAGCATGTGAGGCATGGTAGATGGTGAATGCAACAGGGAATATGAACTTCTGTCTTCAAAGGGTGTTTGCTGCATTTCACTTTCATGCAGGTGGAACTGTCCTCTCTGGTTTAATTACTCAATTTAAGGAGAAGTAGTACCAGCTACGAGCAGTGAAAATAAGTCCTTGCAGTTTCATGTTGTGTTAATTGACATGCACAGACTTCATAAAATATTTGTGTAAGAGTAGGAAAGCATTCTGAGCCGTTCTGAAGTCTTCCAGAGCATTGGTTTCTTTAAAGAGGAAAGTTTGTTATAGTTTTTAAGCAGAATTGACAGACTTGGTAAATGAGGTGGAGAGCTAAATTTAAGAACCTGCTGCTTTTACAGGATCTAGTTAGGAATAGGCTTTCATTAGCAGCCAGAAAGCAGAATTTTCTGGGCCAGCATTTTTAAAAGACTGAACCTTCCTATTCAGAAAGAAAAGTGCTTAAACCATTGTTGAAATTCTGTAGGGTAAATAACTGAAAGTCAGTGGAATCAGTTTTATGTTATTAAAGTTTTCTGCGTTTCTGCTGGCTGTTACTCACCAAAAAAGGAAACAAAAATACAACATCTGTGCATTTTTTTCCTATGGGCACACTTGTGTTGTTAACAGAATTATATTTGTCATTATTATCTTACAGCTTTCCAAATCTTTAACTCCATGGGATGTCCTGCTCAGCTTAATAGCAGCTGCAACACATGATTTGGATCACCCAGGCGTTAACCAACCTTTCCTAATTAAAACAAACCATTACTTAGCAACCTTATATAAGGTAAGGGCAAAATTGGTTGCTTTGTTAAAGCCAGGTTTGAAGAATGCCTGAGGAGTACAGTTTAGCTAGTGGTAGGTTTGAATCCAGACATTGTTTCCACATCATGGGGATAGAAAAAACAATGTGCAAGCTAGCAAAGTGTTACAATCATAGAATCATAGAATAGTTAGGGTTGGAAAGGACCTTAAGATCATCCAG
>JBAFWW010058589.1:0-11840 GCA_036873685.1 Agapornis canus | reverse complement strand
GCTGCTCCAGTGGAAGGGGTCCCTGCCTGTGGCAGGGGTTGGGGCTGGAGGAGCTCTAAGGTTCCTTCAACCCAAACCAGGCTGGGATTCCATGATTCATAGAGCACTGCAAGTAACTGTTAGAAGATTCAGAACTACCAACGAACCCAAACCAGACCCCTCAGAAACCCAACCACCCCAAACCTTTCAAAATCTCTTTTCCTGAGCTGTGGAAAGTTTGTTGCTCTGTGTTGGAGAACGTAACATTCCTGATGGGATAATTGTGACCTTAAGGAGCTATGCACTGAAAGGAGTGCACTGCAGGGGTACCTGCTCCTGTGGCTCGGGGTCTGCTGGGGGTACCATGGTTCTACCACTGCCTTTACCAGGAGGTTGCCCCCGGGGCTGTGGCATTGCTGTTCCTGTGAGGAGAGCTGGAAGCAGGGTGCAGGTAACGTTACCTTTTTGTCAGCATGAGGCTGGGAAGCATCTCGGATGCCAAACACACAAGCCAAGACCCAGCAGGTGAGCTGCAGTCTCAGTGGTAACATCCTGGAGGAGGACCTCTGTTAATTAAAAAGGAAATGATAATTAGTATCTAGTCCCACATTTGCCTCCCATCTCAAAATACTGGGAATTTAACATCGAGACCTGAGCCAATACTCCATCATTTCCACTATGGAAACGTTTGTTCCTATATAGAAATAGTGCAGCTATTTATGTCTCATTTCCTACTGTGAGTGTCATCTTTGAATGTGACATTTCCCACTCAGCGGAAGCTTTCCCTCCCTGCTGCACACTTGTGAACGACTTAAATTTATGTACAAAGGCTTTTCTTCTTCTCAGCCACATTTGAGCTCTGGTTTAGCATTCCCAGTTGCTTCCTGGGGTCTCCTTTCCCTCTTTCCTCCCCCCATTTCTTTGCCAGGGCAGCCAAGACCCACCACTGCTCCAGGCTGCAGATGGATCCCAGTGGGAAGGTGCCAGGACTTCTCAGCTGTGGCTTTATGCAGATATTCAGTTATTTCTGGTGCCTGCATTGTGGGGTGCAATGAGCATCCTGTACCCTGAGGCTGCCCAGTCCACCCACAAAGCAAAAGCACCAAATCTGTAACTTCATCTTCTCTTGAGAGAATGAGGTGGCTGATGGCAGAAAGGGAAGATCCCTTCTGAAGGGATGATCAGAACACTGCACTTCCTCTTGCAGAGAGCAGAGCTTCTCACTTGCATGGACTGGTGAAGTTTTATATGGAAGGCAGGAGCTGCATTGACTGCTTGGAACATCACGATCTTCCCATAAGCCAACATCATCTCCCTCCTCTCTTCCCAGCCTTGGGCTCTCTATCAGCTCCTGGTTCAGGAATCCCTTGTCCTTTCCCTCTGGTTAGGTCATAGGAGGTGTGTGTGTTGTTTTACATAAAGCAAAACCCCTCTGGAGCTTCCTCAGTGGTGTCACTAAATGTCCTCAGTGCTTGAATTCCTGACACATGCATCAAGGTAAGCACTAGGAATTCCAGTGATCCCTCTGCATTCTCTGTCTCCCCCTCCACAGAGCAGAATCGCAGCAGGTTGGGGACTTACTACTGATCAAACTGAGGAAAACCACTACCTTCAAACTGGGGAATGTAACTGGAACATCAGGAGCTTTAAACCTGCCTAAGAACACGTTGCCTGCTTGCCTCCATCGGAGATGGAAATGGCAGTATCTGTCTCAGCCTGCCAGGTTTATCTTGTCACATGGACCATAAACAAGATGACAAATTAAATCGCCTCAGTGATGTTTACCATCTAAATCACTGCCTGCTCGTTTGCCTGGGCTCTAGCAGCCCCTGAGCTGCCAGGCAAGCTGAAGTAACAATCCATTTGACTCATGAAATAAAGGTGCAAGTGCTCAGCTTAGCTGAGAGCCCTGAATTTCTGCAGTAAGATGATGGACTGTCAATAAACGTCAGTAATCTTCTTAGGGATGTGCAGCAAAGATGGGGAAATGGCTTGGATGTGATGCTTAGGAAGGGGAGATGAGCAACATATTTTATCTGGATCTGTGCAAAGTAGGGGTCATTTCATCATCTCTGAAAAAACCTTGGTGTTCTAGGATGCTGCTGTACTCATTTGTGCGCTGTTAAAGGTGTTTGGTCTGGTAAAATGTCCTTCTGGCCCTCTAGTGACAAAGAGCACGTAGAGGCAGGTTTAAATTTCCCGCTGGGGCTGGTCCCTGGCTGTAAATGAAGACAAGTTCACATTTGGACCTTCTGAACAAGCAAGTTGTGGAGTGGAACTAGAGGAGTCCCTCTGAGGGCGGCTGCGCTGGCTCGCAGCAGGAGCCTGCAGTGCTGATGCATTGCAGAGCACTGCCTGACTCCAGGCTGCACATGGTTATGAAACACTGCCCAGCACCAGCAGCTCTGTTCGGTGTGGATGGGAGGAGGGTGAAGGGAGGAGGAGGAGGATGCCTCTGCCAAGGGGGAGCCTTGCTGGAGGTGATGAACACACACAAACAGGAGTCCTTGCCTGGGTCCCTCATGTGGTGCTCCTGGGGTTTGGTTTGTGGGTTCACTATGATTGGGAGCCTCCCTGGAAAACCCACAGGTGTGGGGTTGGTTGGACTTTGCAGCATAAAGGTGTCCGTGCCCGAGGCAAGGGGCTGGAACTAGATGGTCTTTAAGGTCCCTTCAGCCTGAACTGTTCCCTCATTCTCTGATTTATAACTCCTGTGGCAGTCCCCAGCAGTGTCCATGGAGGGCTGCATTCACCTGGCTGCAGGGCCCCATCTGCACCGCAGTTTCTCTGAGCCCTGAGGCTGGACAAGGGCTTGGGGACACATTTTGGACTCAAATCCAGGACCATCTGATTTGATCCCATCTGGAGGACGTGTGGGTGTGTGTGGATCTAATTTGATATTTCCTCTAATAATGATGGTTTCTGTACCATGAGGTCCTGAAGGCTGGCGTTCGGATTAGTGCAGCTCTGCCTGTGCTGATGCAGAGAGTAACTTGCACCCCCTGCCTGTGTTTTATCTTAGGAGCAGGAATGGTGGTTGACTGGGAACAAGAAACCGGGCTCCTGATGACGTCAGGAGATGTGAGGATAATCCGGATCTGGGACACAGACCGGGAAATGAAAGTACAGGTAACACCTGCCTGTTTGTCCCATTCCCCTTTGCCCTCCCAGAGCAGGTCCCATGTGGGGAGTTACCCTGTGCACACCCACAGTGTCTGAGAGCCATCTGTGAAGAGCTGAGAGGTCTGCTCAGAGCGTGTTAGGAGGGAGATGAAAATCCACACGTGTCAGGTCCTTCCTGGAGCTGCTGCTGTTATTCCGCAGCAGGGTCTGAGAAAGGTGAGGTGGTGGAAGCCAGAGGCAGGCCCCAGATGCAGACAGGGGCCCCTGGTCGTGCATCATTGGAACAGTGTAAAGGTTCCTGAGGAAATTCAGCGGTGAGGTGGGGTGGTGGCAGTGCTGGGATGTACTGCTGCCATCTGTGGAGGCACAGAGCCGACAGCAGAGCAACACTGCCAGCCAAAGGCCTGGCTTCAGGAATGCTGCATCCATGAGCAGAGAGAGCACTTATGTACCTGCTTACTCCACACCTAAGTCAGGACCTTAGTGGTCTGCCGGATGGAAGCACGAATGTTCCTGCTTGTCACATGCAGTCCATGGAATTGCTGCCAGCTTGGGCCAGTCTGACTCAGGTCAGGGTTTGCTCTGTGTTGTCTGATCCAGGTGTCAGTGCCCATGAACCTGCCAGCACCTCCCTCAGCATCAGCACTGGGGCAGCCCGGGGTGCTCACATCTCCCTGCTGCGCAGCAAACAGCGTTTCAGTCATACCATGCACTGCAGTGGGGCAGGGATGCTGCAAACATCCCTGTCAGTGCAACTCAGTGGAAGCCCCTCAGAAATTCCAAGGAGCAGCAGGTGGTCTGTGGGGATGCAGAAGGAAGGAAGGGCGGTTTTCAAAGCTTCTAGAGATTAATTATCCTTGGATGAACACTAATTACAACATTTGACCCTGCAGTGCAGGATAATTAAGCTTATGTTAATCTTAATTACTTTCACATATAACTTTTTCTATGCAAATTAGGGAGCAGCAGAATTTGGGAGGTGAAAGTCTTTCAAATTACACTGATTAATGATTGCACCAAAGTATCTAAGCCCATGTTGTTCCTTTTCTAACTGCAAAGATGGGTTCTGTTGAAATTCAGGTGATTGAAACTTCCTGACTCAGTAACACTGGAAAAGTGAAATTCAGCACAAGGAGCAGAGAAGCTCTGTAATCCAAGCCAATAAAGGCTCCTTCCCACTCTTTGAACTCCAGCAGCATTCCTTGGGAAGCATGTGAGGTGTAGCTGAAGAAACAAGGACTTCATTTTCACCTCTGCTGATTGTTCGTGCTTCAAAGGGAAGATCTGGGTTTGGGCAGTGGAGGAGCTGCTGAGAACAGCCCTGAAGGCTGGAGCCTCTCACCAGCAGCTGCGTTGCTCAGCTGGGAACAGCAGCAGGGAAAGGTGAATGTGCTCAGAAGGAAAAATAGGACCACAAAGTGTGAAACGAGCTGATGCAGCTCCAGCCTGCCTCTGCATTGTTACCCTGCTTCCCTGTGCTGCTTAGAATCTTGGAGTCACAGAATGATTGGGTTTGGAACAGACCTTAAGGGCAGGGACCCCTTCCACTGGAGCAGCTTGCTCCAAGCCCCTGTGTCCAACCTGGCCTTGAGCACTGCCAGGGATGGGGCAGCCACAGCTCCTCTGTCCCTGTACAGGGTGCCCAGTGTACGTAAGACTGTAGCGACCTGAAGACATGGTCTGAGCGTGGCTTTGCTGTGCTTTCTCCTCAGGACATCCCCACTGGAGCAGACAGCTGTGTGACCAGCCTCTCGTGTGACTCTCATCGCTCACTCATCGTGGCGGGGCTGGGGGACGGCTCCATCCGCGTCTTCGACAGGAGGATGGCTCTGAGTGAATGGTAACCCCGTCCTTCCCCTCTACTCACCCCTCGCCTTCTCCTTCCTCACCTTCCTCCTGCCCTTCACAATGTGTCTGTGCTTGTTCCCCAGCCGCGTCATGACCTACCGGGAGCACACAGCCTGGGTGGTGAAAGCATACCTGCAGAAACATCCTGAAGGCAACATCATGAGCGTCAGGTAACAGATCTGACTGACTGAGCTCTTCCCTCCGCAGCACTGTTTGGTTTTCCATTTCAATTTCGCCCCTGGTCCTTCACTAGCTGAGAGATAAAGCTCTTCAGGTTGGTGTTTGCTCCAGTAATTAACTCCTGCTCCAAACGTGGTGGAGGGAAGGCAAAATGAAATGTGAAGCTTCCCTTGGAAGCCTCTCAGAGTGGTTTGAGAGTAAACAAGAAGGCGTCTGCTGAAATCACTGTCACGAGGCGTGAGGGAGGAATGGAGTGAACCAGAAACCTGAGCTAGATATAGTATGGCTTATGGGTGGTTGTTCTTCATTGCCAACATCTCCGGGGTGTCACTGGAGAGGGAACATGAGAGGGAAGATGAAAGGTGCATCTGTTGGACATATTGCTGTGCAGGATCACTTCTCTGTCTAGCAATTTTCTACATGGAAATTCATTTCTCCTGCCTGATAAATACTGTGGAACAAGCAGCACATGCTTGCTTGGCCCTTAAAGAACAGCAGAATCGAAGTGACTGTCACACAGCCAGTGTGTGCACACAGAAAGGCTCCTTCTTGATGACAAACTGAAAATAAACAGGAATTTTCTGGGATTCAGAACATTCCTGAGGCAGGGGATGGGCCAGCACAAATGGATGAAGGTTTTCAGCGCAGGATTATGGGATGCAGCTGCCAGTTCTGTGGAGCTCACATATTAGAGGTTTTAATCTTCCTTTCTGTAATCTCCTTCAGCAGTCCCAGGGTCAGGCCCGTATCTGTGGCCAGTCCAGTCTGGAGCTTGTTCTTTCCCTCTCCTCAGTGCCCTTCTCAGCATGTGGTGCTTTGTTCTGGATTGAAAAGACAGGAGAGAATGGTGTGCTTCAAAAGACAGGTCAGATCCCATCCCAGAGGAGCTGGCTTTGCTGAGCAAGGCACCTTGCTCTCAGTTTCTCCCAGTTTACTCTCTTCTTCCATTGACAGCAAGATCCAAGAAACATCCAGAGTTAGGATGTAGTGAGGGGCTGACAGACGTGAAGGTGTTGTGTTGCTTGTGGAGCAGTTCTCTCACCCTCAACCTGAGCTTCTCTGAACCTCTTTTTCCAGACCAGAGGCAGGAGTTGGTGGTGCAGAACTGGTGGCTCTGAAGACATTCTCCATTGCCTGGTGCTGGTTGACTATGTCATATTGGGTTCAACCACCTCAGTCTATGTGCTAGTGCCACCACAGCGCTTCTCATTAACCAGCAGGTCTGCTTCCATCAGGCTGCCAGAAAATGACCTTAAACACCTTCAGAATATCCTGGGTTTGTAGCTTAGCTACTGTTGAACAGTAACAGGCAACAAGAAATCAACTGGGATTTGGTTTCTACATAGTCCCCTCATCACAGAACTTCACTTCCATTTTAAAGCTCTTGCATGGGTTTCCAATGCCTTCAGAACCATTTTCAAGTCTTAATAAAGACTCCGAGCTTTAAATGAATTTACCATCTATTTGATCTCCCTCAAACAGTACTTCCATGAAGTCTTTAGAATCTAAATCAACCTCAAGTTTAATTTGTCTTGAATTTAATTATGTGGCAGCTGGAGTTGCAGCTCTTGTCATGCTGTAAGTAATTCTGTAGAGCAGCCTTCTGATCAGTATTAGGTATTCCAGAGGTAAAGAAACTGGAGGCAATGTGCTTCTTAATGCTTTTGTTGTGAGCTCTGTGCGGTGATTCACAGTTGTAAGGCCATTAGTGACTTGGGAAAAATAACCCTTTCCAAGCCAGAAGCCTCACTGCTGCTGCCAGCAGAGCAAGGTCCAGCAGTTGTGGGTTCCATATTTCATTCCCATAAGACACTTTTCTGTTTGTCTTTCTGTGCACCAGTTGACCAGTCCCTTACAGGGAACTCACAACAGATGCACCACAGCAAAAACCTTCAGTCCTTGGTCCAGGGCTGTAGGAAAGATGCACCCTCTTCACATCAAACAGATGTGATTCTGCTGATGTGTTTCAGAGATGCCTTAGCAAAATGAAATCATGGGTGTTTGAAAGGTGCTTGATCTGCTGAGCACAGAATCCTGTCCCTGCTATCATTGCTTTCCCCTGGCGCTGTTATTAATAGGACTGAACCATCGCCTGAGTGTTCGGTTTGTTACATCTGGCCCACAGAATACTTTGGACATGAGGATTTGTGCTTCTGTGACCAGACGTTTGGTGTAATGGATGGAACTGGCAGATCCCATCTGGTTAGAGCTCTCTAATACTATTTCCTACCATGAAAAGGAGAAGGAATTTGGGCCTGATGTGCAGTTTGGTGTATTGAGTATGACATACCAGTAAAGACACTCGCACTCAGTGATGAGCTGTAAGTGATAAAAGTAATAACAGCTCACTCCTGAGGGCAGAGCTGCTTGCAAAGCACTCCATGTCTTGTGGATGGTACCAAATGTAAGTGGCATTGGAGGGAATTGAGCCGTACTGATGCAGAAAGCAAAGGCTGCATCTTCTCTGTCCTGCTCCTCCTGATGGAGGTCAGCTCACAGACAGGCATCTCCTGGGCTTTGGGGGCTGGCTGGGGGCAGCCTGATGCTGTGGCTCTCCTGTGTTGTAGTGTGAACGGCGACGTGCGGTTCTTTGACCCCCGGATGCCAGAGTCCATG
Source organism: Agapornis canus (assembly GCA_036873685.1). Taxonomy (NCBI): domain Eukaryota; kingdom Metazoa; phylum Chordata; class Aves; order Psittaciformes; family Psittacidae; genus Agapornis; species Agapornis canus. The sequence goes on along the minus strand of JBAFWW010058589.1, from coordinate 4,094 downwards.
AAGGTCCTTCAGATCGTCAAGGGGCTGACAGCCCTTGACATTCACCCACAAGCCAACCTCTTTGCCTGGTAAGTTCTACTTCCATCTCTTGCATCCCTGGGGAGGGCACTTTGTCTCCACAGACATCACTCATGGGTTTTGGTTGGGTTTGGTCTGTGGTTTGACCTCACCACACACAGTGCAGTTTCTTTGCCATGTTGGCAGCTTGGGGTTTTATCCCTAGTGAAACCTCTGTGCTGGTGCCTTGGAGTGGTGATGCACAGTCTTACCCTCCTGTGTCACATGCGGGTACCGTTGTTACCACGTCCTGGGTGACACCATGTTCTCTTGATTCCCTTCCAGTGGCTCCATGAACCAGTTCACTGCAATCTACAATGGAAACGGGGAGCTGATCAACAACATCAAATACTATGATGGCTTTATGGGACAGAGAGTGGGAGCCATCAGCTGCCTGGCTTTCCATCCTCACTGGGTCTGTGTTCCTCTGTCTTGATTTGGGGATTTGCATTTCGCGGTTCATGCAAATGTTGGCAGAGGGAAGGGTGAGGAGGAGCTGCTGCCCAGCCTGGTTTCCTGAGGACATAGCTCTTGCCACAGGAGTTCTCCAAGGGGAGTGTGCCAGGAGCTGCCTGGAGAGGTGCAGTCTCTCACTTCCAGCACACAGGATTTGATGTGCTGATTTATTCCATGCCTCCTCCCTCACAGACACAGGCTCAGCCGCAGGGCTCTGGGGCTGCTTTGACACCACCTTACCTAAGGCTTTAGGAAGACCTGGTGCTGTAAGGAAGGGAAGTGCACGTCAGGGAGATGAACTGCAGAAATGGAAGGTGTAAGCTGATCAGCCCAGAGTGAATGAGAACAAAGGCGAAATTCAGAGTGTGGCCCAACTGAGGTGGCTGCAGCCCTTGCGAGAGGGAAATTTGGTTGCTGCTTCATTAGAGTTACTATAGAGGACTGCAGTTCAGAACACAAATATTTAATGTGTAATGGGAAAGATAAAGGGCCTGGAGGGGTGGAGGGAGGAGCTGGGCTGTCCAGTGATGGTTTGGTATTAGCTGAGCAGGGAGAGGGACAGTGCTTTACTGCCTGGGATGTGGTTTACATCCTGAAGACAGTAAGGGTAAAGGAAAGCTCCTCTCCTCGGCTTTGAAAGGCTGCTTTGCGAGAAGCTAAGGGGTGATTTTGCTGTCCCATAGTGTGAGGGATGGAGAAGGACGTGCGTAATGATGTGTGACGTTTCACTCTTCACATATGCACACAGAGCCCTGCCCAGCCCTCAGTGCAGCGAATGCTAATTCTCAGCCTGCTCCTAACCAGCAGATTTGCAGCCATTTAGAGAAATGATGTTTAGCAGTTGGCGAGTAATAGTCCCATCATTTTCCCCTCTGGCTGAAATGGGGCTATAACTCGCTGGGATGAGGTAGGTGCTGGCAGGAATGCCGTCAGCGCCGCGTCCGCAGATGCACTTGAGAGCCTTTGAGCATCTGGGCGTCCGTGCTGAAATGTGAGCTGTGACTGTGATGCGGTGCTGCAGGACCCCGGGACACTCATCCCCATGTGCTCTTCCCACAGCCCCACCTGGCAGTCGGGAGCAATGACTACTACATCTCGGTGTACTCGGTGGAGAAGCGGATCAGATAGCGCTGGTGGCAGCGGCGCTGGAGCGAGAGCCAGCGGGCAGGGCCGGGTCTCCCCATCATGTACATAGTGAAATTATCGACTTGAATGTTTTGTGTTGGCTGCTGCTGCACCCCGTAACTTGAACGTTTCCTGACTCAGCTACTGATGATTTTGACAAGGGGAAGAGACAATCTCCTTTGTCTGTTGCATTTTCTGTTTTCCAGCTACATCCTCAAGGCTACACAACAGGAACGTTTTGTTTTTGTTTCCAGTGGTTGGCTTCTCTGTTAGAAACAGCTCCTGGGCTTGGATGAGGCAATACCCTTGAAAAGGGCTTTCTGCTTTAGTCTTCGTTTCCTTGTTTTGCTGGGGCGTAGGTTGCTCTAAGGACTGGAGTCAGGATTCACCTACAGCTCTGTGTGTTCAGCCAGACCACGGAGCCCCTCCAGCTGCTGCCTCCCGTCTGCCAAGCAGGAATTCCTTGGGCAGTGCAACCAGGCCTGCCCTGTCCGTCTGCAGAACAGTGCACACGCTCCTGCACTGAGCATCAGCGAGGGAGGTGGGAAAGTGTCTCCTCTGCATGGACCTTGTCTGCTCTGCAGCATCCTCTCCAGTGGAAGCAAAGACAGAAGGAGACTTGGTGCAGGGGGAGGCAGAGAACCTGAGAAAAGGGCTGGAGGAGATGACAGGAGCAGCGCAGGATGCCAGCATGCTGTAAGGAAGAGGGAAGAAAGAGACTGAACATCTCTAACATCCCAACACACGTGGAACAAGTCACTCTTTAAGCACTCTCCACCAGGTCACACAGTGGTGTGGGCTCTGGGGTATCTTGGTCACTGTTGCTTCCACGGTCGCTGTCCTTCTGCCCATGGTGAGCTCCACAAACACGTTGATGCCTGGGAGCTCTGCTCAGCAGTGAGGGAGCCCCAGGGCTTTGATTCATTCTGATGGGCTGATACCCAGCAAGGTGATGCTCAGGAGGATTTGCACACGCGCTGCTGTGGGTATGCAGCTGCACACACCATGTGAAGGTGCCTGTGGCCTCTGTGTCCCTGCAGAACTGAGCACGTAACCACACGTGGTCTGAGCACAAGAGAATCACTAATGGGGGAAGACTGCAGGTCATCCTGCTTTGAGCAGAACAGCTTTGCCTGAGGGGAGAGCCTGCTCCATCTCCCACACCTTCCATGTCCAATAATGAATGTTTCTGTCCCTTGAAATCCATGATGGGTCTGGGGAGGGGTGTGGGGAAGGGGTAGGCAGAGCCAAAGGACGTTTGTCCCGAGTGCTGCTGAGGTGTAACTGAGCTGGCCAAGAACGGAGCTTGCAGGGTGCAGAGCTCACTGCGGTGACAGAGGTTGACCTGCGGAGCGCAGACGTTCCCGGTTTTCCTTCCAGCTGGCCCGCAGGCTCCCAGCACCCTCTGTCAGCCATGAGGCTCCCTGTGCAGTGGAGGCCTCAGCTCTGCCATGGTGCGGGCACAGCGTGTGTGGCTCTGGTGAGGGTTCCTGAGCCACGGCTCAGGATGCTGAAGGCTGAGTGCTGTATCCTTGTCCTAAGCACTGTCACTGTCCCCCTGGAGCAGGGAGGCCAGGGCCCCTTCACAGGATGATGAATCAAAGGCTTTAAACGTAAGCAAAACTACCTAAAAGTCTACTTCTGAGGTACCAGAAGTGAATTATGGTCTAACAGAGCTGTGTCTCTTCCCAACCCACTCCCATGCTGCTCCCACCTCAGTCCCAGCATCTCCTCCACCCTGCCCATGCCAGGGGCTGATGAGCACAGAGCCAGGGCATGGGATCTGCACGTAACCCATTAACATGCACAGCTTAGAACCCGATAGGTTTTTAACTTCTATCAGTGTCTTCTGAAGGGAACAGGGACTCCCTGGCAGCGGGCGAAGGGGGAAGGTGGAGCTCCTGCGAGGAGCTGAGGCCAGGAAGGGGCTTTAAGTGTCTGGGCCTGTTGAGCTTTCATCTGAGTGTGTGTGTGTTGCAGGCTGATCTTTCACAGGTCTGGCACAGAGATTTCAATCATGATGTTTAACCAAGAATCTGCAGAGCATCCTACCGAAAAAGTTCACTTATCTCTATTTATTTTACAAAAATAAAATAATAATAAAAATATATAAAGAACGCCACAGGATTGTAATGTGAGAGTAAAACCATTACCAGCAAATAAATGGTTAATAAAAATAAATGCAGAAACACTCCCCGGTCTGAGCATCGTTTCCTGGGGCAGGAAGGGAGAGATGTGGCCTCAGTTAGGTTTTAGGTGATGGGCTCTGTGTTTCTGGGGGGTTTCCCTGCAGACAAGGGGCTGGGTGTAGGGGGGAGGTCCTGGGCAGTGGCTGGGGACATGGTTGAGGTCTGGAACATGATGGGAAGGGAGAGGGGGAATTGCCCTGGACTTGGGAGCAGTTTGGCTGCTTCTGCCCCATCACATCCCCTGCAGCAGCCCCATTCCCTGTACCC
>JBAFWW010058575.1:2800-14442 GCA_036873685.1 Agapornis canus | reverse complement strand
GGGGGGGGGTTGAGTGAATTTGCTGGCTGGCTGGGTTTAAACCACGACACAATGCCATGGGGTATATCCAGCACAGCATAGCTACATGATTGAGAGTCCCACTCTACATTGCATTGGTGAGGACCCTCCTCACACACTGTGTGCAGTTTTGGGAACCTCAGTATAAGAAGGACATCAAACTATTAGATTTTGTCTGGAGGAGGATTACCAAGATGGTGAAAAGGCCCCTACAATAAGACACGGAAGGAGCAGCTGAGGTCATTTGGTTTGCTCAGCTTGGAGAAGAGAAGGCTGAGGGGTGACCTCAGCAGTTTACAACTTCCTGAAGGGGGCACTGGAGAGGAAGGTGCTCATCCCCGCTCTCTGGTGACAACAAATTGGACACAAGGGAATGGAATGAAGCTGCATCAGAGGGAGTTCAGACTGGAACATTAGGAAAAGTTTCTCCACCAAGAGGGAGGTTGGTCAGTACACAGGCTCCCCAAGGAAGTAGTCGTGGCACCAAGACTGTCAAAATTCCATCAGTGTCTGGATGACACTATTGGACACATGGTTTAGCTTTAGGTAGTTTTATGAGGAGCAAAGAGTTGAACTCAATCATACTTACAGGTCCCTCCCAACTTGAGAGATTCAAGGATTCTAAGCATATATACACATATGAGCTAACTAATTTTAGCTAGGATATGGGACTAATAATCTGCTAGCTACAGAATGAGATCAGGAAGCAGACAGCAAACACCAGCTAGTGAAAAGATTAACAACTGCAACAAACTGATACTAGAAATATGACGTTCTAGAATGTATTTGCATTTTATCCTGTGCATGAAGTTCAAAGACATTGGTTTAATGTTAACATTTCTATTTTCATCTACTTTACTTTACTTAAAACATCTTGTCAATATTTCTGTTGCTATCCAGCATCTATTTTTTACTTTTAAGTAACCCAATTTTATGAATGGAATTTGAAAAAGAATTATTCGAGCAGAGACCTACTAATATGCATATAATCCAAAGAAGTGGAATATAAAAATAATTGCTCCTTTAAGCACAACGTGTTTTAGCATTTATGTATTCGCAGAGTATTCAAATCACATATCAACTACCTGAGTTAATTATGGGTATCTCATTCCTTACTGAATCTTTCTTATTTGCACTGAAACAAGTGCAACATGGCTATGCTGCCTGTGGTCTTCCAGTCAAAAGCTGAAAACCCCCACAGCAGGAAGCAAGTGTTTTAATGACAGCTACTTTGAGTATCTGAGGAAAATCTCAAACGCGAGATTCAGAGGCATAGCCTAATTGCATCACAGAAGCATAGAACAGGAAGCCTAGAGAGACATATGTTAATAGAGCAGTTTTGATACAGACATATTGTAAGGCCCTCATTTCAGCAATTTTGAGTTCTCCAACTTCAAGAAACAAAGTAACAGGGTGTTACAATTGTATGAGCACTGTTAGTTCCCAAGAATGTTGCTTCAGTGGTTTCTGAAAAATCAGCCTAGAGTCAAGGGATATTAATTTTGAGCACACAAAAATAAGGAACTCTGAGGTGCTTCCAAACTTGGATTTTTCATCTGCAAGAGAATTTTTCTAGACTACATATACATTCAGTGTATGCAACAGCATTTTGGCATTAGGAAGAAATGCTATGAGAGAAGAGGCATATAAAATCATAAAATCCCAGAATGGTTTGGGTTGGAAGGGACCTTAAAGAACATCAAATTCCAGCCCCCTTGCTAGGTGCAGGGACACCTTCCACTAGACCAGGTTGTTCAGAGCTCCATCCAGCCTGGCACTGAACACTGCCAGAGATGGGGCATCCATGACTTCTCTGGGCAATCTGTTCCAGTGCCTCACCATTCCATAGTAAAGGATTTCTTCCTACTACCTAAATATCAGTTTAGTTCAGATGGTGTTTCAGTGTTAACTTGCTTTGGTTAAGGCCAAGAAAGAGAATGAGTCCCAGAACTGGTGTCCAACTGCCACATTAGCCAAGCTTAAACCACCACTGGGGAGAAATCCTTCCTGACATGAAATGACATCTGCCTTTCAAATAAATGTTCACTAATGGCAGGGGGGTTGGAACTAGACGATCTTAAGGTCCTTTCCAACCCAAACTATTCTATGATCCTATGATAATATGTCCACTAATAAGCACTAAGAGTATATTTTGGGTTGAGATGACTGTCTCAGAAAATGTTATCAAATTTAACTACTTCAAGTTACCAAGACTTGAAGCAATGTAAGTGATCATGCTTATAAGGAAATGAAGTGTATTCTATAAAATCAGCTACAGTAGAATAGTTTGCTAAACAATTCTATATTTGCACTAGGAGCAAATATTTCACCATTAACGTGGTTTAAGTGTAACAAAATGTCATTCTGTGATTGCATCAATGCAAACAAGCACTAGCACTGCCATTGATGGTGAGCATACCCTTATTGCTCAAAGAAAATAAAATAGCATTTTTTCTATGCTATGCTGTTAATCAATTTAATTAATAAATGTTCCACACATTTCTCTGCAGCTACTCCTATTTAACTAATCATATTACGTAGTGTGGTTCAGCTTTTTGCCCTCCCCATTTGCTTCAATTTACTTCAAGGTGAGAGTAGACTTGGGATTTGATATGGACAGAGCTATTTGCAGCAGAGATACCTGAACACATGCCCAGCCTTGAATTTAAGTAACATAATGTACATTATGTATATCCTGGACAATTGCAGTGTGTCTGCTACTAGCTTCAAGATCCGTTAGCTGGCAAATAAGGATCACACCTCCTAAAAATTGGTGAAAATGTCTCCATTGATTTAACTAGATTTCAGGTAGGTCCTAAATAAGTTAATGGAAACTATCTGTGCTAACACAGTTCATGGCACTAAGATCCTAAATTTGTCAGATAATTTAATGCAAACAATTTTCTCAGTTTCTTACTTATCCAGGTCTTACTTAAAGGCTTCCTATTGTAGCCACATATCTGACAGACTGCAATATTGGGAAAACAAATAGGTCTTCTTATTGGTTTTAACTCTACAGACATCCATTTTAACATGGAACACTTTAGTAATGCTTGACAATTTTTGAACATTAAATAAAACTGGAAATTTGCACTACTTAATAAATAAAAGTAAAACAAAAAAACACATCATCTTCAGATATTAGCAATAGCAGACAGCAGCTCCTAAGGGGAAGCAATCCTCTGAACAATTTACTATTCCCATCCTGAATAAGCTAAAGCTCCCACAGTTACCATTAATAAGATACTGCACAAGATATTTTTGGTGTTATAGATCAGATCTTTAAATTATTCTTAATCACATGTATCAAGACAAAATAACTTGATTACATTTAATTTCCCACTAGAACATCTCTGAAAACCTTTCTTGTCATGTTGCCCCTCACCAAATTTGTGTTAGAAGGTTCAAAACCACCTTTTTACTCCAGAGAAATTAAATTCCATCATTTGTATGTACTAAAGGTAACACATATGCTTGAAGACCAGTGGCTTAATAAGAACTGTGCTGCTGATTGTCCCCCATATGGAGTTTTAAAATTTCTTTGTTAATGTGAGCATTAGCACACACCGGGTTTTATTGCTATGCAAAAAACCAGAAAGAGTATTTTTAATGTCCAAACAGAAAGTGATTGTGCTCCCCCAGGGCTTTCCCAGGAGACTGATAGTTGCTAGTCACCTCACACTCTTGTAAAGTCTCTTGAGGAGACAGAAATGAAGGAAGGTTGTGATACCTTCTATTTCCTTATCAACCCTTCCTCAGTTTATAAAGATAGGTTTAGGATGGGAAGTTGAGTAGGAGTCCCTCATATCCCTAACTATTCTATGATTCTCTGATTCTATGTCCCTGCTGGCCTTTCCATTAATATACCTGAAGACAAGAAAAAAGACAGAAAAGAGTGAGCAGCAAGGGAATTCCAGTCTAATGGAGGAAGTAGTGGAATAATATAATCTGTGTTGGAAGATGAGAGCCCTGTGTCACCAGCTGATCTATTAAACTAGCCAATTTCCAAACACAACTCAAGAATTTTTAAGCACAAAAACCTGCAATATCTGTTCCCTCTGCTTGTACTGGGCAAAACAAGAAATCATAGAATTTAAGTGCAGCAAGACCCAGGCAGACACCAATTAAAGTATTTCTGATGGCATAGATAGGGTTACTATAAGAGACTGCCTAAGAAGGTTACGGCTTTATGAACTTAGACAAACACCTGTAAGAAATTATGCATACTGAAGTAGTCCTGCTAGTGGCAGGCCAAAGTATGCAACTTTTGGGGGTATGTTTTCACAATGTATCCCTGCTGACCTTATTCTCACAGCAGAAACTAAGTGTAGGACTTCTAAAAAGCTGGCATCATATCCTTTCTTAAGACAAAGTTGGATTAGAACTGAATAATTCTAAAAAAAGCACTTGGCTTCCAAGCAGTATTAATTTGCAACTAGATATATGCAACAAAGATGGTCAGAGGACTGAGGCACCTCTCCTATGAAGACAGGATGAGAGAGTTGGGCTTGTTCAGCTCGGAGGAGAGAAGACTCCAAACAGACCTTATAGCAGACTTCCAGTATCTAAAGGGGGGCTACAAAAGATCTGGAGAGGGATGTTTTACAAAGTCACATAATGACAGAACAAGGGGGAATGGATTTAAGATGACAGAGGGGAGATTTAGATTAGACATTAGGAAAAAATCCTTCTCTGTGAGGGTGATGAAGCACAGGCTGCCCAGAGAATCTGTTACACAAAATTTGCAGCTAGAAAAAAACAGCTGTTCATCAGATAGGTACTCCTGCATAAGACAGTGCCTAGTAATTTGAAATACTGAACCCAAAAGCTGAACAAAAATATTTTTGGAAAATACTTTCTGTGATTCAGAAAACTTAGAAAATTCTACATACAATCATGTAAATCAGTCTGGAATGTCCCCAGGGTACCCTGCAATTAGTTTATCCATTTGTAGTTTTGGTCTGCTTTGTACCTGTATGCAAAATGCATGTCTAGTCATTGCACTGGGAAACTTAGGTGTGATACTGCGCTACAACAGATCCAGCAGCAAGAGGCTACACCAATTCAGCAAAACACAGAGTTTAAAGAAAGCGTCCTTCTGTAACAAAACAATGCAATGCATCCTCCTTATATTCTTAATTATGGTGGCTCAGTAAGTTACTATGTCTGCCTCTGTATCTGCCAACAACACGTGAAGAAAAAGACAACTGAAAGACTGTGCTCAGTCACCTTCTCACATCAGCTTGATGATTGTTTTAATTACATTGTAAGAATCTTGATTATTTTCTTCAGTAACTTCCTTGATAAAAGCACTTTGTCAGATTGTTTCATGTCATCATATTATTTGGGGGATAAAAAATATCTTTGATTATTTTATTTCATACTTTATTATTGGCTTTGACATAAATTTCCAGAGATCCCCAAAGGGCATTTCTTTTTACACTGTAGCATAGCCTTGTTAGTCATTCAGGTGGAATAAAACCACTCTGCTTTACTTTATGGTCCTGTGCCCGGAATTTTTCACATGGCACCCTTTTAAACCTAAGGAGCAGTATTGCAGAACATTAAAATCTTATGCTGTTAGTACAGGGTTCTACTAACACAGTAAGTAACATTGTATTTTATTATTTATTTCTCTTTTTAATTTCTCTGGAAACAAGATCATCTACTTTTTGATAGGCAAATTTATTGCAGTGGTTTGTATATTACCAAGATTAGTGGGAATTTAGGCCACTTGCCACTTCTGTAAGTATTCAAATCTGGAAAGACTGAGCCTCATGAAAAAACAGAGTTCATTTATGAGCCAAATTCTTCTGTGTGCGGGAAATGTGGATGACCCTGGATGACTTCTCTGATACCTCACCTTTGCCACTGGCCATGCGACAGAGAAGAAGGCACAACTGTGCTGTATTTTCTAAGATGAAGGTAAAGACATTAATGAAACAGACAGATTTAGGGAAAGGTCTAAAAAATACGATTGATGTGCAAGAGGATAAAAACCTGTAGCTGTTGGAGGATTCTTACTTTAAAAGAGTCATGCATTTTTGTACCTTAGCTGCTGAATCAAGAGTAAGAATTTAGTACTACCTTTCCTATCACTTCTTTTTGAGAAGCACTCACATGGTGGTGACATACCTAGAAAGAAAAGGCAATTCTCTTGTTTAAAAGGAGAAAGTTTGCATTCACAAAGCCTTTTTCAACTTGAAAGTCAAAACCACTTTTCCCTCTAAGTGAAATTAGCAGACTACAGCCTTCTCTTTCAAAATGGCATTGATCCATCTACTTCTTTTATCTGTAGGCTAGAAACATGACTTCTACAGCTAGGCTTTTTGTTTTGATTTCTCCCTTTCTTTTTTCTTAATTGTGATAAAATTTCTTTTTGCTATTACATCACTTCCAAGTCAGTGGTCACCAACCTGAGTCATATTCATGGGAAAGATTCAGTCAATAAGGCAAACTGCTAACACTCCCTGATTCACCTTAGATTACATAGAAAATGAACACTGCAACAGAATTAACCAAAGTGACATTTTCTGTATGTAAAAAAAAGAGAAAATCATCATCAGCTTCCATATTTTCTTTCCCTTCTGAAGAAATGAACTGGCATAATGTCAGAAAAAACTTAGACATGAACATGCCCAGATCAGCACCTCTCATGGCTGGTGAGAAGCATGACTTTAGAAATAAGCAGCTTTTGGGAATATGCAGTCCCCAAAAGACATATTACCAGTTCCTCAATCCCAGGTGTAAAATGCCTTCACATGCTGCCATTACTTGATTTAAAATGTGAAGTACTAGAGGTGCAGCTAATAGTTGAGCAACAGTAATGCAAGTACACCTGTGAAAGGTGCCATGAAGCTACTTTGCAACACTCACTGCTCTCCTGATTTGGGGTGTTACATTTATCTCCTGATGATAAAGCAGGAGCCTGCAAAGACACAGAAATGGTCTAGCCAGGTCTCTTTCCTGCAATCCTTAAATGATGAAACTGATGGCACAGTAGATCACACAACAGAAAGCAGAATCTTTCTCTGCTGCTAACACAGCCTTTTGGCTTCTAAGGACAAATAATGGACCCCAGAAAATCTATGAATTAAGAGTCAAAATCATGCAATATCTATTATAACTGTAATAGATACAACTATGATCTTCCTGTCAGGAAAACAGAAGCTGGTTTATCAAGTAATTTCTTTCTGAACAGAACTCATGACCATTCTTAAAGCTCATCTTTCATACCATACACAGCATCCCACCATACCAAGAGGAGTGAGTAGTTTTTCTATTAGAGAATTTATAAGAAAATTGTTACGTTGACTAATACTTTCCACATGTCAGTGTGTTAAGCAATCTGGTCCCAAGGGCTGAACTGTCATTACCTCCCAGAATGCATCAAATCCTCTTGAAGGAAGCATAGTGGTGTCTCATTTGTTATTACAATTTAAGTCAGTAAGCAGCTAAGTGCAGGCAAAGGTAAATTACTATTCTCATTTTACTGTCGATAATGTGCATATTACTTTCAGAAACATTTAGTGTGCCAGTTCACTAATAATAATAGTATGCATTAGGATTTTTCCGAGTATCTCAGTTTTTCGGTCAAGACTTCATAAACCCGTCCTTTTACTTTGTTGCTGTTTGAAAGGCAGACATATATGGTAAATTAGCTAAAATAATAGTCAAAATAAATTCTTAACTATTACTCAGTGATAAACCAGATGACCCTCCTGCCAACTGGATATCAAAAGACCAGCCAAGAGATAAAAATCTGCACATTTTGACTGCCTCCATTTCTGCTTATTTTCTCAATGATAGTGAAGGAAATGGCACAAGAAGTTTACAGTTCTGTTTATGAAGACCATAACACAATTTAACATTTCCATCTCATGGTTATGGCACACAAATCCACTTACAAGTGATTTTGAAAATTATCAGAAGTATCTTTCCTGAGCTAATGGACTATTCTAGCAGTCCAATATATATTTTTTTTTTTCCTTTCAAACCCATCTGAGGAATAAAATCAGTTTCAAAACATATAGTCTTTCTTGCAGTCACTTTTTCTCACAGTAGATTGTTCAGAAGCATAAATATTTACTATTTTAAAAAGAACATGTTTCATTCTTCCACCATTCTGGAGAGGCAAATTCTTCATTCAATTTAACAAACTAGGTGTCCTGAAACGAGGTTGTATTTGATTTTATCTGACTCAAGCTGTTGAACAGCGTGGTGTTACCACATACTTTCATAAAGCCTGCCAAGTGATTCCCCATCTTTTTTAATGTTGATACTTTATAGACATAACTAAACTTGCTGTATCTGCAGAAGTATTGTCCATGCTTCTATTTCACATATTTCAGCCCAGAAGACAGAATTTCATATGTATATATTGTGACAGTTAAAACAAACCATGTCTCATTCTAATTAACCATTTTTTAGCTTTTTAGTTTTCTCTGGGGCTACCTTATACATTCTTGGTAGGGCAATCAAACAAAAGTAAGAAAAATAAGACCCAGTTTTCCTCATTTAGTAAGCAATTTAGTGTCTGATTTCTTAAGTTTCTAGCAGTTCCTGAAGTTAGATTAGGCTGCTGCCCAGGTTAAGTAAATGTTCCTTGTATTTATATAATGTTCTTATGTATTTATTAGTAGAGCTGAGCAGGCATTTTTATAGAGCTATGTGCTGGGAAAAAAATTCTCCAAAATATTTTCTCCATTGTTTCTTCTGATTCACAGTGATTCCTTTGCTCTGTTCCTTCCAAAGTTCCTGCCTGCCAAGCCTACTTACTGAAATATAATTCAAATTAATTATAAAAAAAAATTGGTAGTGCTATTAAGAAAAAGTAGTGTGGGTAATTTGTTGCTTTCCAAACATTTAATGTAGTACTTCTACACATGAATGTCCCTAAACCTGTGTGATTGTACATTGCAGACCTTTTAATTTTTAGTCAGTTTAGGTTTTGGTTTTGGGATTTTGGTCTTTTTTCAGTGTTTTGCTCATTTCTCGATCCTCTGGCATGTCCATCTGTCCCAGCAGAAATGCAACACCTGCAATCTCTCCCAGGACACAGGGTCCTCTGAGAGAAGTCTTTAGAATGATGTCATTCATTCATTTTTTAAGAGCATACAACACTTCTCTGAAGCATCTGTTCTCTCTAAACCCTGCCATTTGGACTTTGCTTCCTTTCTTGGGACACAATCTCTTCTTCTGACATATGGAGACTCAGAAACTCTCTTCCACCATAAACCAAACAGAAACATGACTACCAGAGCTTTCTGGAACTGGAACAGTAGCTCTTACATGTACAATGGCACAAAGCGAACCACAGCTGCTTGTCACCAATATTAAGCCTTCCTTAAAAGAAATTAAAAAAAACCCAAACAAACAAACAAATGAATTAAGGTAGCAAGATGAAACACACCAAGAAACAAGCTTCATAACTCAGGGAGAGAAACAGAAGCATCACAAATCTCTGCTGGAAAGCCACCTCTGGAAACTATTAGGACCCTCTGAGGAGAATTATGGTTTCCCGCTCTGTGCAAAGCCACCCTCTTTGCTCATGTGCTCAAGGCACTTGTTAATCCTCTTACTTCAGATGGGAAGGCATTAGTGTGTTAGTGTGTGTGTGTTTAAGCACGTAGAAACCACTACAAAAAGTACCAGCATGAAACATGCTACAGGAAATATTTATTAGGAGAAAAAATGGGAGTAGTGAAGGATGAGCTGATGACACAAGCAGTGAAAGCATTCTCTGATTATTTGTTCCAACCTGTAGTTCAAATACAGTTCCTAGTACTCTCTGTGCCTGTTAGAAAATGAAAAACTGAGAAAATAGGATTATAAAACCATACCTGAACATGAGGTATTAGTGAAGTAGGTTAGAACAGGAACGCATGCCTGGAAGAAAAGCATAGGGAGCAAAGCTGGACAGCATCTGTAAATGATCCTAGTTTATCTAAGTTATGAGAGGCCATTGTGGCCAGAGCCGTATCACATGTCAGTCAAGCAACTGAGCACTGCACACCATTTCAACAGAACAGAATACAAGCATAGCCTATCTGCTGAATAAAGCCTTTTATTATTCATTTAAAATCATTAATTTCAAGACAATCCTACAGATTTCTAGTGAGCGACATAAACTGAGAGGCCCCATGCAGGGCCTCTCAGATTCCACAGTTTATTTAGATCAACCAGTGTGAAATCACTGATGCTACACCTGAAATTACATCCACAGGGTAAGACCTTTAAACTTCTCTTTAAGAAAACATTGCATTAATTGAAAGTTTTGTGTTGTCCAGATCAAGCCACAGTGACTTTCTCATGTGGAAAATGAGCAACTTGGTTTACTGGAAGGTGCCTCTGCCCATGACAGAGGGGTTGGCATTCAGTGATCTTGAAAGTCCCTTCTAACCCAAACCATTCTATGATTCTATGAAACAGGAAATCTCTGCTATCTCTCATTCTTTACAACTTCTGGCAAAGGTGTATCCTTAAACTTAATGATGTCATTTAGTTGTTTCGTTCTGGTAGACTGAATAAAGCACTGAAATGACAAAGGTATAATGATATTTTGTTTTCTTTTAATAAATTTACAATGTACACTGAAATAGACTTTGGCAATCATAGATAAGGCAGAGAATAAAAAATAAAAATGAGTTATTACATACCAGCTTTTGCAAACTTTATTCTGTTACTGGGAGCACTCTCTGCAAAAAAAGGCTGGATGTCTAATAACAAACAATATTGCATTAGCCGCCAAGACCACTCAATTGATTTGGAAACTGGGCAATTAAAAAAATGAGCTTAAATTTCTGCAATGGCCTTTCTGATGTTTGTGGATTCAGAGGAGCACCCTTCATTTAGAAAAATATATTAAAAAAAAAGGTTTGTTTTTTAGAGAAAAGACCTGAAAGAGAGCACAGGCTCCATTCTGATGAGTGAATTTGTGTACATACACATTTTCAAATTCCCTGAGGGAAACAGCAAAATATTTATACTGCTCATATGGTAATTTGATTCTGCTGCTGTCATGCTCTTTCTTTAAGCACTCTTCATGACAGGAAAATTCCTTCAGGTTGGCTATTGTATCTTTCACAGAATTAGGACAATGGGGTCCTGCTCTTATGTGAATCACTTGCTTTGAGCACGTTAAATATTAGAAAAGACAAGAAGTATATATCAGAAGCAAAATTTTAAGCTGATTTGGATCCTTGAAGATGCTGCTATATGCATTTCCCTCTCCAGTCATCCAGCTATGCTCACCATCTCAGGAAGGTGCAAGAGAGCCACCTTCTTTGCTGTGGTCTCTCTCACACTTCTCACACCCTCTGTACAGGGGTTGCTTGTCTCTGGTTATCCTGCTCCTGTTAACTCTGCAGGGTCCACTCCCTATCTGGCCCTAAAAGGCTATAGCTGTAGCCTCAGAAAAACATTTTTAGTTAGCCCTTTTAATAATTGATGATAACATTCACCCTTAAAATGTGCAATGAAGAGAAACCATACACAGGGGGCAACATTTGTTTGCCAAAAAAAAAAACAGAGAAATATTGCAGATATGCCTCACCACCCCCCCCCCCCCCCCCACCCCCCCCCCCCCCGGTACTTGAATGCTTTTAAAATATCCCAACTCTTCG
>JBAFWW010058559.1:0-10430 GCA_036873685.1 Agapornis canus | reverse complement strand
AGCCTGTAACCTTCCATTCCAACACTCCAGTCATAGGAGCCATCCCACCATGTTTTTGTGATGCCAATGATATCATACTCCTGCATCTGTGTACACATCTCTATTTCCTCTTGTTTATTGCCCATACTACAGGCATTTGTATAGAGGCATCTGAGCCGAGCTCCAAATAAAGCCGACTCATTGGCTGGAACAGTTGAAATAGCTCTGCATCACTCAAAACATTTATTACAGGTGCTGGCAACTGACTGGGAGTGTTGGGATGGATTGATGTCCCCTTGACCAACACATCTAGTTTAAAGCTGCCTTGACCAGCCTGGCAAGTCTCCTACCAAAGCAGCTCTTCCCCTTCTTTTTCAGACCAGCTTCACCAGCCTCCCAAATCGAGTCCCATGTTCTAAATAAACCCCTGACTATGGCACCACTGTTCTAACCATTTATTAAGCTGCCAAATTTGCATGTCCTTTTCAGAGTCCTCCCCTTTGACCTGGAGGATCAATGGAAAAAAATTCTGAGCGCCAGAGCCCCTAACCACTTCTCCCAGGGCTCTGTAGTCCTTTTTAATGATTCCCAGGCTACCGTTGGCAGTATCACTAGCACCCACATGGACCACTAGAAGTGGGTAATAGCAGGACTTCCTAGAGCAGGCACAACATCCCTGATGCAAGCCCCTGGTAGGCAACACACCTCCCTTGAGACTGGGTCAGGCTGACAGATGCGTGCCCTTCAAAGCAGAGCCATCTACTGCTATGATCTGCCACTTTTTCCTGGAGGCACCAGTAGAGATCCTTTTTACTGGTGCATCAGCAGCATGTTCATTTGATGCTGTGTGGCTTTCCCCATTAGCTTCCTGCAGAACAGCAAAGCAGCTCTGGGTGGGGGCATCAGATTTAGGAGGAAGCCCCTTGCTTTTAATTGTCCTCTTCCTCCTTTATTTGTTATTTTTTTTTTTAATTTTGTTATTGTTGTCATTGCCGTTGCTGTTGCTTTTTGTTACCAGCTCCCAGCTCCCTGGATTCCTGCCCTCCTCCTTTTCTGTATGTGCTATAGCGGACACCTGTGGCCCCTGCACAGCTCGGGCCCGGAGCAGGCAGCCCAGCTCCCTCTCAGCTCCCCTGACCCCTTTCAGGCACTGACTGCCCCGCAGCGCAGCCCCTGCTGCAGGAGGGCCTCCCCCGGGGCACCGAGTGCAGCCCTGCCCATGGCGCACCCTCCCCTCACGGCACCGGTGCCGGCACTTTCTGCACCCCGAGCCCCGAGATGCAGCCTCCCCTCCCTTCTCCTTCCCTCCCCTCGGCTCTGTCTGGTGCCGCCGCTGCTCCCAGCCGGGGCATCCAGAGCAGAGCTCCCAGAGCAGGCCCTGGGGTTGAAGGCTCCTCTCTGAAGCTGCTCACCTTGGCCAATGACCTCTTAGGCCACTGAGGAAGTACCATTTTGCCTTTTAAAGACAGGCAATCCCAAACACAGGGTAATCACACTGACATGTCCATTCAACGTTTAAGGCAGATTCTGAGTCCCAGGGTTATCCACTTGACCCCTAAGGCTGTGTCTTGACTTGCCTAATGATCTGCTACCTGTGGTCCTGGTTGACCGACCATTCAGCTTGGCAGCTGCTTAGGGTCTTCCAAACAAGAACATAGGAGGCTGCGTTGGTTCTAGCACAAGCCCAGACCTCACCTGTAGGCGAAGCTATCCCACAGCCAGGACATCAGAGATGCAGAGTCCCATAGCCAGGGTATTAGAGCTGCAGGTTCCCGTAGCCAGGGCATTAGAACTGCAGGGTCCCATAACCAGGGCATTAGAGTTGCAGGGTCCTGCGGAGCAGGGGTAGCCAGTGCTTCTCTGCAAGAAGCAAGTGAGGCCATGAGCTGCTTTCCCCTCTAGCACCATTGCAGAAAGAAATGCCTCGAGGAGCTAAATGAATTGCAGTGGCTGGTAGGGTGAAAGAATCTCAAAATCACACAGGATTTCAAGTTTTGGAATCGTATTTGGTATCTGTGAAAAACTCTGTCCTTCCTCCATTAACAAGAGGTTTTAGGAAGGTGTAGTCATAAGCTTTTGTAATTGCAAGGAAACATAACAGTTCTTATTTCACATTACCATTCTTATCTCCTTAAATGGCAGTCAGCAATATGTCTGTAATGTTCACATGAAACTGGCTAAGCCATTTATTTTATAGAAGTCTGAAAGTCTTTGAGAGCATCTTTGCTGTGCAAGGATTTGGAGTCAGTGTACAGAGTGTACAGAGTACTTTCTGCTCTCTAGTAGTACACACATGTGTAGTCCCACATTTATTCTGTGGGACAGGCTGCACAGCAATACCTGGCAGTGCCTCATGGTAAGGAGGAGAAGTGCTATCCAAGCCCAGTGTTTGGTTCATCTGTTCAGTGTTATCCAGAATGTCTGTCTTCAGCAAATGCCATATGCAGCAGCCCAAGTTTGTGCACTGACTGCAGGGGGTCTCCAAGATCTGCCAAGGAGGGCAGTCATCCTGTGGTCCATACAGGATTTACTGTGGCTTTTCAGGCAAAGCCAAATTTGCCTCTTCATGGTGAATATGTACGGATGTGAAAGCAGGTCGGTGACAAACACTGGTCTTGCAAGCCAAATCCTGCAGCAGGTTGGCAGTCAGTAGTGGAAAGAGATGGGAGACAGGTACACCTGCAGATGCCAGACTGTCTTTGTCTTCCAGGGATGACCTGAAGATGGCCAGTTTGCAACAGTTTACAAACAAAAGGGAGAGTCAAACTGTTAGAAGCTGAGGGGCTCAGATTAAAATATCAAAACTGGGAGTGATGAGCCCTAGTGAGCTCATTAGACATCATGTGTTGTTTCAGCACTGTCAATCATTTCTTTCACATCTGTTGCACAGCCTGAACATCAAAGGGTGAGTGAAGGGTGTGTGAGCCAGGCATTGTCACCAGACTACTTTATATGAAAGACCATATGTGCATC
Source organism: Agapornis canus (assembly GCA_036873685.1). Classification (NCBI taxonomy): domain Eukaryota; kingdom Metazoa; phylum Chordata; class Aves; order Psittaciformes; family Psittacidae; genus Agapornis; species Agapornis canus. Next base: position 7,478 of record JBAFWW010058559.1, on the reverse strand, counting down.
CCTTTTCCACTCTCTTTCAACCTCCAGCATCTAAAAATCCCACTATCCAGAAAAGCATCACCCCTACTGTTAACTATATATAGAAAATTCCAGTCTTTATCTGAAACATCTACCATATCTTTGATAACCAAATAACTATACTACAAAGTATGCATGACCTCTAAGCGCGGGTGTACAGACTGCTGCACACAAGCAATGCTACGGAGTTATCTGAGGAACTAGGAATGTTTGAAGGGTAACTGCTATATCCAGCATCACCTCCCCACGGTCATGCTACTGTTGGCCTCCTTTGCCAGTGCAAAACGGGATGCGGGGGGCTGTAACATGATATCTAAGTCACGACTGCATCACTCCTGCATGGCTGCAAGTGGCTTTGCTGGCTGGACAGGATGTGGCAATGCAGCATGGCCCCAGTCATGGTCCTCTGGTAAGGACAGAGGAGGCTTTGAGCAGAGACATGCCTGAGCTGATTAGCAGAAAAGGGTATTTATAATGAAGGAAGAACTTGGCTGTTATTTATTCCCATATCCCCTCACTATCACAGTGCCAGACCTAGAATTGCTCAAATACGTCTCACAGAAAAAAATACATGTTTCAACTAAAGTGTTTTTCTCCTCTCTCCCGCCGCACATTCCTTCCACTTTTGATTGGTTTCTCTAATTAAATCATCATCTTGTGACCACAGAGGCTGTTGTCAGGCATGAATGTTGAGGTAAATTGAACATTATCTAATTTAACTGTTGACTTAATTAAATGCATGGAAGGAATATAACAGAAATTACAAGAGACAAAGCAAAACATACTTGTAAATAGCTAGAACTGGATATTAAATGATGAATCAAACTTTTAGTTCTTCTTTTTGACTTTGTCAGGCAATCTTTATATTAACATGTAAGAAAAGAGGAGCTATTCTTCAAACCCAAATGCCCTGGAGTCAGTTATATTTTGGTATTCTTTTATCAGTATTTTAGGCAACTAAATGCTGATTGAAGCACACTAGTGCTACCCATGTTAAAATTCAGAAGGCGTATTGAAGCAAAAGAAAATGAGACTTCAAGTAAAAACTATGGGATATGGCCCATGATGACAAAGAGTCTAAATGGTTCTTGGTCTGAAATGGCTTCCTGATTTCTTAGCCTGATACCACTCTGGAAACTTAAGCTCTATTTTTCAAGTCGGACTACCATATAAATGCTTCTTAAATTGCAAATGAGGAGGGAGATGTCTAGTTGTCCAGATAATGCTGTGGGACTTTTTATTTGCTAAAACATCCTCTTGCTAGGACTAGAATGAGAAGGCTTTGCTCTTTTTTAACCTTACTGTGCCTCACCCTTCAGGCCCCATCTTTCCTCACAGAAAGGCTGGTTCAGTTATGATCATCCTGTGGTTTGCTCAAGGTGCGATGTGATACAGACTTTTAACTGCCACCACCCTATGCCCTCTTTTCTCTTGATTAAGTTTGTGAGTCCAGCTGGGTTTACTTTTGAAAGCCACCTATCCCAGCAGTGGTGGTGTTATGTTTCAGCTGGATTGGTACTCCTGGAGACCAGAGGGAAACACTAGACCTTTGCTGGCACTCTTTGCTTGTAAGAAAAGCCTTATAATGGCCAGAAAAAAAGAGCCCATGACTTTGCAAACTTTTTCTGCTCCCAGATTCAGTGGGTCTGTTAAGTACTTTAAGCAGTTTGCTGATTCAAGCTTCATATGAATCATCAAACTGAAGAACTCTGCTTTCTCGGAGATGTCCACATTGACTTTCTTTACACCTCACATTGCCCTCTGAGGTTGGAGAACTCTTACCAGACATGAGATCCTAACCCTGGCTGTCTCCTGGTGGCCTTTATTGGAGCTTTTGAAAGTGACTGTCACAGTGCTCATGGCAATAATTTGAAGTTGAAGTTTGCTGATTTCTGTGTCACACCACAGTCTGTGCTGAGCTTTCAGCTGAGCCTCAGGTGAGACCTCTATACCAAGTCCTGGCATATCTACCAGAAAGCCCTGAAATTCAGGCAGATTGCATAGCTTTCAGCCAGAATATTTCTGTAAAAGAGACAACAAATAAAAAAAGGGAGGTTACTGTCTCATAGGAACAGTGCAATGCTCTGCTGCTCTGTGTATCTAAACTCAGTTCTTAGGACCTGATGTGAGAAAAGAGATGCCCCTGAGCTCCCCTCTGTGGATGAGTGGTTTCTCAGTGCCTAGTTCTAAATGTTTAAAAACAGGGTTCCTTACTCAATTTGTCTGAAACAGTATTAAACCCTCTAGGAAACACAGTTCCACTTAGAAAGGATTTTTTTCTCTGACTTGGACCTTAAGTATTTTTGAGAAATCCAAATGCCATTGAGGGTGTGCCTTGCTTTATTGGGCTTTGGAAAAAGAAAAAAATATATATACCCAGGGTAAAAGCAACTGACAGGTTTCTAAGATCATATTATAGCTAACAGGTATTGAGACAGATACTCTTATGATAATACAGCAGGCTGTGTTGGCGTGTAGCAGCTCTGTTAAGTTTGCTGTGTTGCACATATATAAATAAGATAGTTGGAAACCCGAATTGTAAGTTTATTCCTTCTATTTTACAAGCAAGGGGTCGCAATCTTTATTTATGGTTTAAAAATAGAGGACAGGTAATGACTAGCATGCAAACTACATGAGTAAGCCGGCTAATGCACTGAAAATGGTTCTTGGTGTTTCTATGATATCGAGGAGATGCTTTATGTACATCAAGATACAAAAGATCAGAGTTCACTAATGAGAACAAGTAATCTCATTTGGCCTGCATCAAGAATGCATATTTCAAAATGTTTGGTTTGCCTTTATCTTTTTTTTTCCTTTTTTTTTTTTTTTTAATAGACCATTTGGGAGCACTGTAGGAATCAAAAACATGTATGAAAAGACAAAGGCTATATATTATTTGTCTGAGTCAGAGTTAATACTTCCTCTAGATGCTAAGTTACAGTATATTTCATGAAAATGAAATATTAAAAACAGTTGATCACATTCCCAAGAAATTCATATACATTAAACTGATCTTTTTTGTAGGAAGAGTTAAAGAGCAAGTGCTGAGTTAAGCATTGTTTTCATTTGGAGGCACAATTGCTATTCCAAGCTCTACATGGATCTCAAGGCTTCATAATTTTCCATTCTTTTGAGGCTTTCCAAACACAAAATCTAACAGAGGTTAGTACTGATGTTGTGTAGTACTGACAATCACTGTATAATAAAGAGGATTGATCTTGGAACCAGCAGTAAGTGGTGTGCCAGGATTAGTCTCCCCTAGTTCTCTACCTTAAGCACTAGACTTTGTCTTGTTGCGTCTCCAAACTGAGGGATACTGAGGTGAGAGGTAAAAGGTACTCTCACCTAAAAGCATCAATCCCCAGCTGTATAACAGATGGGGATAAACCCCCTGTTTGAGTTGAGGAAGGTCTGGAATCTGCTACCTTGGGTAAGCATGTATTCTTGATGCAGCTGTGCAAAAATGAGGTGGTAAAATCACCAAAGCAGTTGACAGCAAATGCAGTGCTGTCTGAGTGAGCTAAGCATGCTTTCAGCATTGGCAGGAAAATTAACATTCCCTTTGTATTTGAGTTTTCTGTATGCCAAATGATTTTACACAAATGCAAATTCCCAGGTAGTTCCTGTAGGAGCTCTATTCCACAAACATCTCTTTTCAGCATTGCAGCCTTCTGCCATTCCCTGAGAGCCTTGTAGCTGGAGAGGAGCAAATACCTCTCCTAGACCCTCTTCATTGCTTGGAGAGCAGCTGTGTTCCACCACTGCCTGCAAAATGGCAAAAATTTAGTAAGTAGGCAACCTGGATCACTCTGGAGTCAGACATCACAGTAGGCGCCCAAATCCACCTAAGTCCCTCAGCTGACTGCTCAAATGCAGCTCTCAGCTCTCATGTCAAGGGTCATTTGCTGGAGCCAAATAAGTATTCTGAGCATAGAGTTCTGATGCTCCTTGTATAAAAGGAGTCAGAGTGATTAGTTTTTTTAATTTTTGAATTAAAGAGCTTCCCAGCTCTTGTTTTGATCCCTTTAGAGTACTGGCAAATATATTATTGACACATTAGCAAGATTGTTGCACAGTGTTTAGAAATTGTACCATTCCTCATCCTTGGAATAATATTTTAAAATGTAGTTCTTTTCTACAGACTGCAGCTCTGGGAAAAATGAATGCAGCAGAGGATGCTCAGGGGAATTAGGACATCATACTCTACACTTTGATGAAATAACAGTAAAGAATATTCTCTATTTAAAGAGATCTCATAATTAATACTTGATTGAATAATTGAATAAACAATGAATTCTCAGTGGGATTTTTCAAAGGTGCTGGGTATTGACTTAACTCCACTTTCATTTATACAGATGGAGAACAATCAGTAACTTCAGTGAGAACAACCCTGGCCAGCACTGCAAAAGTTCCTGCCTGAGGGTGATGGAGGAGGCAAGGAGGGAAAAGAGGGGAAAGGACTCAGTTCTGCAAGGCACCTGCTCAGAATAGTGGCAGTCTTCAGCATCAGATATCACAAGTCAGCTGCCCTTAACTGAGGAAAATTCAGTCATGCTCATTTAAGTTTTCTTCATCCCTCCTGCTGTCCTACACCTCCTCACTCACCCTGCACCTCTGACATATGGAACCAATTGTGCTGCTGGGATCCCACCACTAATGTCAGACACATTTTCACTTTGTCACATGCAGGGCTTGTCCAAACATTCCCAGTAACTGGGAATGGGATGATGGAATGAGAAACCTGTGACTTGCTGTGGCAAGACTGTGCAGACTTAAAACCAATTCTAATTTTGTATGAGCTAGATATGTTCAAATATTACCACTCCAGGGACTAGAGTTACTACTGCCTCACATATTTCATTCCCTTTGAAGTGCAAGAAAGTCCCTATACTGGGAGAACCCACTCCTGTGCTTCCTAATTTCTCCCATGTTGTTTTTTTGTTTATATTTGCTGTTGCCTTTAAGGCCTTGAGCAATGAGGATCCAATTCCACCTCTCTTTCTTCATACTCTCCAATTTGGAAACAACCTCATGAGGGAAATTTATGCATCATCATCCTCTATAACTGAAGACTTCTTTCCTCTCTTGCATCTAGTTTCAAAGTTTGAATAATGTATTAATTCTGACTTTTCATCTTCAAGCACTGTAAACTCCAGAACATCAGGCTATTCTGTGACCTGGTGTTGGAAATTCACTACTGACTACTTTGTGGGATTTTTTTCCATTAAACTATAAGAATAGATACAGGTATAAGTGTATGTGTGTATGTAAACACACACATGCACACACACACACACACACAGAGAAAGACAGGGAAGGTAAGACTGTTTACTTTGGGGTGGAAAAGGCTATTGTTTCTAGCCTTGACTTGGATAATTGATTTTCCTATGGCTTTGTGGGAAATGATTTGTATTGTAGTCTTTCAGTGATTTATAAAAGAGAAGCATGCAAACACGCACACAAATCTACTCTTATATATTCATAAATATACTTTATGCATTTAAACCCCAATAATGCCACTGCTGCAAAATAACTGGATGAATGACACAATAAAATAAAAGGTAATAAATACAAAATTATGCTAAGTCAGCAGCACACCTGGCTGCAGGGGAAGCAAAGGGCATTGCTGACTGCTCCTACATTTTGCTGAGTAACCTACTGCTTTTCCTGGAGGTGGAGCACAGCATAAACTTCAGTCGCGCCTGGAAGAGTGCTGGGGCTGAGCCTTTAGGTGGAGCTCACTTTCCAGTGCTCCTGTTACACACAGCTGACCTGGCCTAGACCAGCAAGAGGGAGCCAGGAAAGCAGAGTTAGTCTCCTGATTTTCACAGCTCCTGTTCATAACCAGGTTGCTCACAATCTGAAAAAGGATTTCTTTCAAAAGCTATTTGAAGATTACTTTTTTCCCTGCATGCACAGTGTCGATTAGCGCATATAGGGGACATAAGGCTGCTAGTGGATACACCTCGGCTAGACTACATTGTCAGGGCTGGAGGTTTTGTGGGCACCTGGCTACTACTGCAGGTTGAGTATGGTATCAGAGACTCTTTATGTAGGTCCACGCAGCCAGGGAAGGTCTCTTCAGATATATATCACGTCCCAGTCTAAATGGATCCCATGGACCTTCAGCTCCAGAATGAGACATAGTGTGGCCCAGAAGCACAGGACAGTGGAAGCATTGGGCATGTTTTGCTGCATGGCTGCAAAAGGCTGTGCTGAGCTGTGGGATGGGAAGGGCAGTGTGGAGGCTGTATAGCTGGGAGGAGGGCCATTGCACAAGCAGCATGGAGAAGCAGGCTTCTGTGCAAGTTTAGTGCTCATCAAGGGAAATCTGGCAGGCTTGCATCAACTGTGAAGTGAGTGGTTCCCAGTTCTTACCATCCCTTCTGTGAGATCTGGCAAGTTGGAGAATAGGCAGAAATAAGTGGAAAAAAGCTTGTAAGAACTCTTTATATCACACTGCAAAAGTCATACCAGGCATCACAAGCAGGTCATACCTTAGCTCAGGAGGTGAAGAAAATAAGGGGATAGCTCAAGACAGCAGAAAAATGTTCCTTACTTACAAAACATGAAAAAGCAAAATCAATGCATTCCACTTGTCTTATGCATAAAGCTGCCAGCAATATCACACCACATTCACAGAAGAATCTGACATCATCCTAAATCTTGCCCACCATATTTTTACACTATCAAGCTTCCTGGGATGAACAGATATTTGGACCGTAAACTTTTACAAAAGCAACTTTACACTGAGGCTGTCCTGTTGCCAGCTGTGGGATGGTGAGGATCTTGTCTGGATACCAAATTGAGATCAGGAGATGCCTAATATCCTGTTGAAACCCTGGAAGTGAATGAAAAGGTTAGAATCAAAACAGCTGCCCAGGCTTGCTGTCCCAGGCCTGAACTAAAAAAATTGGGTGATTAGAACAAACCTAGGCTGTGGGGTCAGTGTGCAGACAGCTTCTCCTGACTCTGCTGCCAGAACGGTGATGTGTGTTAACAACAGGGTTGCTCTGATGCTTTTGTCATTTCATGACATTTTGTGAAATACCACGACTATGAGCTCTTGCTCCTTCTTGTGCTTAATGTAAGTTGACATGAAGTTCGGCCAGGCACAAACAAGGCTGATATTGCCAGTCTACAGCTTCAGACAGCAGAATCTATCTTACAGCATCTGAGTTTATGAAGCTGGGGCAGCTAAAGGGGAGGCAAAGTTCAGATACTCATTTAGCAGCCAAGGCTTTTGAAGAGCAGATCTTGTGATACAGCTTCAGCTTTGTACTTAAATGATATTTAAGTCTTTACAGCTGAGAATCAGTAACAGGTAGAAGCGGAGATGTAAACTGATGCCTCTAAGGAAGAACTGTCAGCAACTGTGCTATAGACAGAAGTCCAGAAGTTCAAGAGATGGAAAGGGAAAGGGAAAGGGAAAGGGAAAGGGAAAGGGAAAGGGAAAGGGA
>JBAFWW010058558.1:0-31293 GCA_036873685.1 Agapornis canus | reverse complement strand
AGGGAGGTTGTGAGTGCTCCATCCCTGGCAGTGTCCAAGGCCAGGTTGGACAAAGGCTTGGGTGGCATGGTTTAGTGTGGGGTGTCCCTGCTTACAGCAGGGGGGTTGGAACTGGATGATCTTAAGGTTCTTTTCAACCCTAACTATTCTATGATTCTATGGTTTAGAAAAAAGACAAAGATTTAATGTTCTACATCATTTGAATTAAGAGGTACTGGTCAAGAGGATAAACTATATTGGTTATTATTCATTGTCTTTCATGAGGCACTGACTAATTGTATATCTGAACAAGAAACACTGTTAACAAAAACAAGAGCTCAAAGCTTATTAATCCAGTAGAAAGCACATTTCCACAAGTGTGCCCATAGAGAGGAGTCACAAGAACTTAAGTATACTGGTCTAGAATCCACTTTTCCTTGTAACTTTTTGACAACCATTGCTAAATGCATTAGGATTCTGTATCTTTTGGAAGGATTCGATGATTTATGAATGAAAAAGTCACAGTTAAAGAAGACTTTATGTGACCAATGGTTTAGATAGCAAATACTTCATTTAAGTCCATGTGGTAAACAGAGGTGATTTTCTCAGGTTAGGTAAACTACAGGTAATTTGCATGCATTTTATTTAGTCTTTAAGATTTAACCATACAAGTTGATGAATCCCTATGTAGTTGAACAGTTATATGTCTGTGCAGCATAAATTAACTTTTATCACAGAAATGAAGTAGTAAGAACAAAGCAGGAAAACAAAAACTGGAGAGTAGGCTACATAGAATACCTTGATTTCACTTCAGAAGTACTTGAATTCATGAGAATTTGTAAAATGCATGTGACGATAATAGCTGTAGATCTACATGGATCAGGATCAAGTTTAACATTATACCTGCAAAGAAACAGTTTAAAAAGCATGTTATTTCTACGATAGGCTTCCCTCTAAAAATCAACTTGAGAACAGGCATGTGCTGATAACAACACACACACACACATGAAACATATATGGCATTGCAGCCTGATTTTAAATCCTTTCTGAAGCATTACTTTCTTCAATGGATCACTGATTCACTTAACACCTACTTATACCATAACATAAATCACATTGCATAGAAAAAATCCAATTACAGTATCAAAGAGTTCTGTTAATTACAAGGTAGCTGATAATGTAAAGAGTCAAATGTTAGCAATTTGTATTATCTTCCAAGTTTTGTATTCTTTTCTTCTACCTTACTGGCAATTTAAGAAGTTACCTGAGATTTTTTAACCAATAAATTAAGGATGGCAAGTTGAACAGCACGATCCATGTGAATAAATTGAGAATTGTAACATGCATCTGAAGACTGTTAACAGCTTCAGCAATGGTACTGCTGGAAAGAGACTGTGTTGCTTCTGAAATGTTGTCCACTGAACTCTGGTTTTTGACTGTGTGTATCCTGGAGTTCTGTGAAGTTTCTTTTGAGCAGCCTGAGTCCTGAAAATAAAAGACAGAAGTCAAAATCATGACTTGTAAGAACAGGGAGAAGGAAAAGCTATCAAAACAGTATCAGACCAGTTCCATCTTCAGAAAAAAATTTGCATTTTATCCCTCAAAAAGCAAAGTTCAATCATTTAAAGCATCTAGGTTTATACAGAAATTTCTCATGCACTAGTAGCTTATATGTCTTTGGAAGAAAATAATAGAGAGTGGAGATGCCATGACATCAATGCAGTGATAAGAAATGAAGTTCCTGGATAGAGGAAGAACAGAATGAAAGGAGTAATAAAGCATGCCAGTGAAAAATCACAGATGCTCATTCATGGGAAAAGATACAGGAGGTAATGCAACTGCAACAAGAAGTAAAATACCAGCTGTAGGAATAAATAACAAAGATAAACTAATGAGCTGGCAGACGCTATATTCCAACAGGAAAAAAACCAAACCAAAACAACCCCAAACCACACAAATGAAACAAAACCAAACCATATGGACAGGAAAGAAGGGAAGGAGAGGAATTAAAGTTAAATACACAAAAACCACTCAAAGAAGCCACAGAAACCTATGAACAACTTTTTCTGGCAGACTGCTTTTTTAAACTATGTTCTGTGTTTGTCAAAAAGAACATGTAGGTATTAAATCCACACTGCTTACAGCTCAGATCTTACACCTTAACGTAACTGAAAAAAGAAACAAAGTTCACAATGCATGAAGCCCTAATCCTTCTTCACTGCTTTTTAAACAGCTCCAAAATATATTGCAGTCTCTGCCCACAGCCATCTAATAAGTCATATTTGTCATCTCCTGATTAAAAAAGACTCCCTAAACTCCACAAACTACCTATCTGGAAAAAAAAGTATTCACCTTTAGTATAGCTGTTACCTAGAAATTCCTTTTTTAGGTAAGACATGCATAATCAAAACCCAAAATTTAGACAAAAACCATCGTTGCTCTGTATGCATTCAGAGACTAAATTTTCTTAAAGGTACTTCAGACAAATTTGCAGTGCAGTGATCTAGAACAGGGAATGCCACGGTCACATGCAAGCGAACAGGCTACTCATGTCCTAGCTTTTATGCCCACAGTAACTAAACTATAGCCATCCAGTCATCACAGCACAACTTAATACTACACCAAGGCAAGATGATAACAATTCACAATGCATAGGTTTGGCAGGCAATTTTTGGTCACAGTTCTGAAGAGGAAACAGACCTACCCCACTGAGTGCATTTTGTTCTGCTTTTACATTCACGTGCAGTTTTACAACCTGCAAAACAAACAGTTCAGCTTTTGTAATAATGTTTCTTCACACAAAAGCTGTAGAAGAATAAAAAATGGGGTTAGTTTTTGTCTGCAGAATGGAGTTAGTTTTTAATGCAGAAAGGCAAGTATTGTCAGCATGGGGACATCCTTCGCAGGGTAATCTTATGTCACAGAGGGCTCAATTAGAGATAGCACTGCTCCTCAAGTTCTGCTTTCAGCTGCCACCTATCTGCTTCAGGCCACCTGTAAGTTGCTCTGTTTTGTGCCCCTAATTCCAGGCACATGCTCCAATGCTTCCCTAGTAGCTAAGTATAGTAGCTGATTTAACAGCTATATAACCATAGGGTGAATCAGGTAAGTTAGAAGCTCTGATGCAAGGAAGACCATGGAAACTTAACGGCAGGGACTAAATATGGATCTTTGTGGCACTACACAAATGATCATATTAGACATAAGACTATTCTAGTATATACAGTATATAGATCCTCCTTCCTTTTACTCCATGAAAATCTGGGGAAAGGCTATACAGACAGAAAAAGGATTCTACAGAACATATCAAATCAAACCTTTGATAAAGTTTCTCTTCAAGGGACTTAAGTAGTCTTTGATTTAAGAACATTAAAAACTGCAATGATGTGTGGGCATACAGGACTGTGCATTTCTTTAGAACTATTATCAAAAGAAGATAAATAATTCTAAAAATTACAAGATTAAAAAACTCTTAATAAATTCAAACCTGACCTATTTCAAATATGCAAATAACATTTCTTTTAAGCACAAGCCATGGTAATCTGTAGTTCTGCTTTTAACATGGGGTTAATTCAAAGCATACAGAATTTGAATTCAGTTTTCAATTCAAAATGTTCAGCCTTTCAGTACCTTAAACAAGTATTGAAGATAAACAATAATGACAGCAAGTGCACCACAAGTGGTCCAGCTAACTAGAGCAAGGGATAATGCCCCACAGAGTCTTCTGGGAGTAATCAACTTATCTTTTTGAAGCACAGGAGGTCTATGACAAGAAACAGAAATTGCTGTTACACTTTGCAACAACACCAGACCTACAAAGATAAAAACATCATTCTGTTTAGTGAATGGCTGGAAAGCATCAATTTTTCCTGAATATTGATTAAACACAGGAAAAATCAAGTTAGACAAATTTTAACACAACACCTACATAAAGTAACTGCAAGAAAAAGTTTCATATTAAATGAACAAAGCTATCTTGAAAAAAGCATTCTAGAATGCATGTCTCCAATGTATTATTTTTACTTCATTTGGGCAACATAGAGAAATTATCATTGAATATAAACCATTAGGTAATGCTAACTATAGATCTGCAGTTAGCCGATCTGACAGCATTTAGATCAGTCACCAAGTTCTTCTGTTCAGCCCAAGAGAACAAGTATCTAATTGCTGCACAGCTGCATCACAAAAGTGACTCCTATGGACACATTAACACACAGCAGCACTCAGTAATCATACAACAGTATTAAGAGATTCTGTGACAAACATTCTTCCCAGACAGGAATTTCTGCTTGCTCGCAGTCTGAGACACAGAAAAGCTTATTTGAAGTTTGTGGAGCCCAGCTGATAGGACTAACAGGCAGCTATGAATCTGAAATGGCCAAAATGAGCTGAGAAGGTGTGACCATGAGGGGAATGCAGTGGGGAGGATGTGCAACAGAACTATGAAAAAGTTTGTACTTCTTGGACATTCATGGGATATCCAGTATTAAAATAGGCATCGAGAACAGGAAAAGCATTGGAAAATGGATTTTAAAAGCCTTTACAACAAATATTAAACCCCCAATCTAAATAAATAACCCACCCACACAGAAACAATCCCCCTCCACATAAAAAGGCTCACTGAAAAGGACAAAAAATTCCAGAGAAACCTAGTGACAAATTCTTTGCTATCAGGTCATTTCAGAACACGGCACAAAAGGCAAGCGAATACTATCCACTTTGAAGAGATCTGTAGAAAATAAATGGTTTGGGTTTGGGTTTTTTCCCCAAGAAAAAATTCAGGAGAAGATGAAAAACTGGGCAAGGCGCTACAGCTGGGCAAGGCGCTACAGCTGGGCAAGGCGCTACAGCTTCAAAATGAACCAGCTGACTTACTATGGGCACAAAAAATCCTACTTTCCTGCCTCAGCCTAAGGCATTCTTGGGGTTTGCAGGAAATCAAAAACTTACATGAAGAAAGCATGAATTGAACCAAACCCCTTAAAAAGTAAGAAGGAGTTGTTTCAAAACTTGGAAGTTCATCACTTTGTCACTTAATGCTAATACTGAAGCATCCACTGTAATTTAGAAACAAGGTGGCTGAGAAGAAGAAATAGCTGACACCACATCTATTATTTGGTAGAATAACACCAGAAATGCTAGCAATGAAAAGAGTTCATTTAGTGGATATTTTCTGAGTAAAATCCATCCCAACCAACTTTCTGGAGAGACAGAGTTCACTCAAATGCAGCTGAAGACTGTTACTAGTGTCAGAACAGTCACACATGCATGTTATCCAATTTACTCCTTCACAAACTTTTTATCTTTTCTTGCTTTTTAAAGGTCACTTTCATCTTTGAGTGCTCATCGGTACAGAAACATTCCAGTGCTCTATAAACATGACCTATAAAATTAATGTCTTGTGGAATGAAATGAACATCCAATACATTTTTGTTTTACAAGCCTCTTTGTGTTCTTTAATGCACTTTACCCAATTATAAATAACGAGGAGTGGATTGCAATGCTTACAGTCCCTTTTCTAACTACATACATTTATTTTTTGAGCTGCTGAAAAGAACAGGTCAGTTGCTTCTTCCTCAACAATCCTTCCTCAAAACCAAACCAAACACTTTTGTAACAGCTGGTGAAAGAAATGAGAAAGCATTTATATTCCTTTTTGGAAATGTGGAATAAGGAATATGAGGCAATATTCACGCTTCATTAGTACTTAACAATGCCAAACCCACATGTCTAGAATCAGGTATGAGCTATATATTGCAGGATTCAGTATGCCCAAGCATTCACACTGATGCAAACAGAAAAAATTGACAGGGTCACAACCAGCTAAAAGAGCACAATTATACAGTACAGGAATGTTTTACCTCATCAGAGTTAACCACAGTGAAGAGAAGAGTCTCAGAGATGTACAGAAAAATATTCCACTCCAGTAGGCAATGCCTGTCCCAAAAAGAAATAGAATCAGGGACACAAGGGGGAACCATGCATCCCGACTGCCCAGTACAGCAGCATCCACCTCTGGTAGTGACAGTGATTCCCATATCTCTCTAAACCAGTTAAACCTGTCAAAAACATGAAAGCAATATTACTTATCATTTCCAACTGCTGTTACAGTAAGATACCTATCAACAATTCCTCCTCCAACAGTGTTTCAAACAAAATCACAGCAAGGTGTTCATAGTGACTACAGATAAAATATTATTTCTCCCCACCATTACTCTACTGAAATTTCTGGTTTGGAAACTGCTTTAAATAAATAAAGTTATGCAAACTCACCCCTGCAGAAACACAACAATGCTTATAAGAGGTTCTGCTTTGTAGGGTTTAGCTGTCCTAACTAGTTCAAGGGAAAAGTCTGAACACTGGCCTGGAATCAAGAACAGAAAGCATTTATAGTTATTATTTTGCCATGGACTTTAACAAAGAAGGCACAAAAGTACATTCAGAGAAAGGTTTGAAAGTTTACTTTAAAACAAGATAACTGTCTAACAGCAATATTGCAAGTCAGCATATTTCATCATCAAGGCCCATATTCACTGCATTGCCCATTTTAGGTGATATGTCACCAGAGCTCCTAGAGAGATTACAATGTTTGTTATGAACATCATCTGAATTTAAACAAAACCATGTTTTGCCTGATGTCTGAAAGGCAGTCTGCAACTCTCATCTTCATGCAAGAAATAAAGTGGTTTGTGTATATTAACTATATGTTTTATGCTTTTACATGTATTTTTAAGTAGATATCCATTAATTCTAAAATGCTGTGCAACAGCAATCATTCACAAAGAAGGGACAGCAGAGGAAAACAGTAAGGAAACATTCTGCTACACCACAACCTAGGACTATCAAGAAAACCTGGAACTGAAGAACACAGATCCAAATACATGCACAAGTTCAATAATACTTAGATAAAAACAGCTAGGTTTTCAACAATAAATTGGGTAACTTCTCTAAAACTACTCAATAAAAGAAGATTGCAGAAAGCTACCTGTTGATACCAATGTGCTCAACTGTCCTCCATAAGTAAGAAGAATATTAGAAACAATATAGGCAGGAAGAGCACCAGCATGGAACCTTATAATCTGAAAGACAAGGATATAATGATAACTTTTATATACATAAAAATATATAAAAACCACACATCAAAATACTATCTTGAAGCCAGCATGATAATACGATTACAAATTCTTTCTTAAAAGATCCAAACAGCTTCTTATTTAGATATATAAGTATTTGATCACCACAATTGACAATTACTCTTATCTATAGAAAATGCTCAGATCTCTCATAAATGTATTTTAATTAATGAACAACTTATAAATTAATGCTATTTTTCTAGTCAAAATAAATATTAAAAGAATAATTCCAAGAACAGTGCCATGTTAATGGTGTTCAGGAAGATAAATCAAAAATATTAAAAGGCCACGTTGCAAGCAAATTTTATATATATATATGTGTGTGTGCTCTTCAGTAAATAATGTTTGGAAGCAATTTCATGTATGTTTTAACTGGGTTTCACTGTCTCTAGTCATATTTAATGTACAAATAATACATAATTTTTTGTGAAACAGCAACCAAATGAAAAGCCCTTCATATAAATGCATGCATTCAAACAGAGAAACTTGCCAGTAATATTCCTAGCACTACACTTAGATGCTTGCAAACTAATTACATTTCACAATTCAAATGCAATGTAAATACATTACAATTTCAGGAAGCGGCAGGGGGCTGGTCTATTTTTACTGATATCAATGTTGCAATCTATTCTTCATTGGTGACCAAAGCAAATTTGTTGAGAAGGAGCATATGGATCTACTTAAGCCTCTTTCCCTCCCCCCCACAATGTTTAGTGGATGCCAAATACATTTGAACGTTTTAACACTACTGACCCATCAGGCAACAAAGTGAAAGTGACCTACAGCGTCATCCCTTTGCAGGTATTCTGCTAACCACAAAGTCAAGTGCTCAACATTTCCATTAGCTCTTTAGAGCTTGAGTGCTTTCCTGCTCCTCTGAAAACTGAGCCCTGACATTTATCCGGATGGGATGCCTTGACAAGTAAGAAGGTTTGAAACGATCGCTGAATAATGTTCCTCTTGGCATCAGGAAGGAATCTGAAGTGCCACAGGAGGGAAGGAAGGAAAGGAAAATTTCTATAGATGCTACTGATAAAACTCAGTCTAGTAGTAGAAGGTTTTCTTACTTGCCCAAGAACCTGTAAAAGTGAGGTCTTCAGAATTACCTTGGTAAGTGACAAAAAAGAGAAATATTTTATTAGTTTATGCAATGGTTATGTGCATAATTAAAAATATCCTTATTTCTGAAAAGCCAGCTTTGATATTAGAACACAGCAATTCCATAACTGACATGTACAACAACTTACTACTTATTATTAAAACCCAAATGTTTCCATCTTTTCTTAGAAATGAGTCTGACTTTCAGTACTGCTCCAGCTGTTGCACAATACTTGAAACGTGCACTCCATTTCCAGAAAGGCCAAAGAGCCCATCTTTAGATTTGTTTAGTATTTATTCTGATTAATTAGCTACATGTTTTAAAGACTGTGTTATGCAAACAATTATACAGCAGTGCAAACTAGCTATAAAACAAATGTGTATTACTCACTTCATAGTGACAGTCTGAGGAAGAGTAAATATTCAACACTGGAACCCTGCTGTCATTCTGAGGCTGAGCACTATGCAGCTTTGCAGAAAACTCAGTCAAAGATGGAATTCTGAAACAGCAACTCAATTTGTAACTGTTGTCCTTACAATCAGAAAAAACCCCAAACATCCCTTAGTCTTCAACAAGTGCACATAAAGCAGACTTACTACACAAGCGTTACCACAAGCTATGCAGAAAATGGTATAATGAACTAGTTTATCCTATCACAAAGAACTACATAATATTCTCAATCCACTGCTCCCTGAACTATGAAGGTACTAATGAACACGGTGCTAATGACAACAAACAAGTTTAGCATTACCGTACACACTGTCTCACAGAACATGTAATTATGCTGAGTAACAAGAATAGGAAGGCCAATTCTCAAGAATACAATTCAGTTTCCTGCAAGTATTCTGCTGTGAGAAAACACAGGGGGGAAATAGGGAGGTATCCTGAAGGCAGGCAGTTTTCCAGCCACCTAAAATAAAGTCAGGTTGTTTAACCGCAGTTCATGAGTGACTTGTGTTTCAAGCCATATCATTTGATTTTGTCAGGACTATGCTGCTGAAGCAACTTAGGGCTGCTGTGTGATCCAAACCCCGGCTTACAGGAAGAAGCCAGCATCCACAGCAGCCTCTAATCCCCACTCATGAAGGGTCAAACACTATGCAGAGGATTTCAGACCAGCAAATCTGACTTCCTTTTTGAGCAAATCAGTGAGAGCTATTAAACAAAGAATTAGTATATATTCTTAGTCTGAGGAAAAGTCAAAATGACCTTGTCAGCAACGGCAGAAAAGGAAATGAGGAAAAGATGCAGAAACCAAACTCGTAACTGAAGAAGTTATACCAGAACTATGACCATATTGGCATGCAATCTGTCTTGAAACATCTATCAAGAAATAAGTTACAATTGTTGAACTCCTTACTTTGCTGCAATTATGAAGTCTTCATGTGACCAGGGTATATGAAGTCTGTAAACACTAGGTTTTCTTTCTAAAATGGAAAAAAGCACAAAATGTGGCAACCATCTCCAACACTGAAATGCAATTAAAATGGAGGTGGCACATAGATCACTATACAGAATCACTGGGCTTACAGTAACACTGCAACTGACATTGAAGCGCAGACCAGTTAGCACTGAACAGAAATGACATTTTTTAACTCTCATTGCTACAGAACAAGACAGACATCAATGTTCAAAGGCAGGACTGGTATGAGAAAACTTCTGGTTTTCAACACAAAGCTGTAGCTTCGAGCTAATAAATCCATCCCTTTTTTTTGAAACAAACTCCTGTAGCATCCCATTTGGTTTCCGTTTCTGTAGCTCAACATTCAGATCTGAGCCCCATAATTAGCAAATAAAAATCCTAGCCAGATGTGCAATTCTTGAACACTTGCAACAGAACACAGAATCCTACTGAAAGTTCAGCTTCCCTTTGCTGAGATGTAAGAAAACCAAACAAACGAGGACTAATTCCACATCTTCTTTGAGCTATTCTTCTGAACAAAAAGTGGGAAGTTAAGAGATATTAGCAGAAACGTTTGAAGAGATAATAGTATTTCCTAAGTCTACCGCATGGGAGGACTTTTGCTTCCACCAGCCTTTGTCTTGAGAATTTTCCTGGTTTCCTCTGGGATAGAGTTAATTTTCTTCCTAGCAGCTGGTGCTGTGTTTTGGCTTTAGTCTGAGAACAATGCTGATAACACACTGATAGTTTAGTTGTTGCTCAGTAGCATTTACCCTGATCAAGGACTGTTCAGTCTCACACTCTGCCAGTGAGGAGGGACACAAGGTGCTGGGAAAAAGCAGAGACAGTTCACCTGACCTGAACTATCCAAAGGGGTATTCCATACCACAGCACATCATTCCCAGTATAAACTACAGGGGAGTTACCCAGACGGGACCAGTCACTGCTTGGGTCAGGGTAGGTATCTGTCAGCAGGTGGTGAGCGATTGTATTGTGCATCACTTGTCTTTCTTGGGGTTTATTTCTCTCCCTCTTCTTGTTGTCCACCTTTTCATTACTACTATTACTACTATATTTAATTTTATTTCAATTATTAAACTGTTCTTATCTAAACCCACAGGTTTTACCTTTCTTTTCCTCACAAGGGGTGAGTGAGTGGCTGCTCGGTACTTAGTTGTGGCTGAGTTAAACCATGACACTTTGTTTTATAAGTATGTACTTTAGAAGACTTACATTTACCTTTGAGTGACTGGCAGCGGCTCTCTATATAAATTTTGAAAGCTTGATATATCTAGAGCATTAAGAAAAAAGGGAAAAAAAGAAGAATCATTTACATTCTCCAAAGAGTGGTTACATTACCCAAAAAAATTAAGTAGTGTTCTTACTCGGTTGAAGTGCTGGAGCTGTACATTGTAAAGTAAGCCAGTTGAATTTAATAGAATTTTGCTTGAAGAAAGCCCTATAAAGGATGTATTATTTTCACATATTAGATAAAATGATTTGAGAACTCACTGCATCTTCTGGTATTTTTTTTCCAGGAGACTCATGTGCTTCTATATATATATATATTAGTCAAAACCCCCATATTTCTTATTTGTCTGTTACTAACAAAACTAGTATTAACTTTAGTAAAAACAAGCCACAAAAAACCCCTCCTGATAACTGGAATTTTTAGGCACATTTATGATCCAAATATCAGTAATATTAGTTTCCCATTTTTTTCCTAAAAGGAATGAGCTATACTTACCAAATGAAAACAGATGCGTTACAGGAAGCTGTACTGTTCTGGAATCCTCTTTGAAGAACTCACACTTCAAAGTATACTGCAATTCAGGATATCAAACAGAGATCTAAACCAAGCACAAGACTATAAAGCCTTTGCATTTGCCAGATTCTATTCACAGGCTCAAGCAGAGTCTGGGACACAAACACTGAAATGCCACCTATCTGCACTGCACTGAAAGGGTGAACAGACAACTGGCAGGCAGTTTGTTCCTGCACGCAGCCATACAAGCTTGGGTAGCTTAGGCATAACCTCGAGGTTACTTTAGCTCTCAGCCACTTGCAACAGCCTTCAGAAGGCTATTCAAACAGCTGAGAATTACTAGAATTAGGTTCACATCCCTGCTTCTTGGGTACATCTTTTCTTTTATTTGAGGGCAGGGAGGAAGTTTGAAAAGGACAGCGACTTCTCCAAGTCCTGAACACAATTTCCTAAGCAAAAAGAAACTTTAGTTTATCTCCTGAAGTTTAACCACATAAAAGCAAACCAAAGTATCCAGCAGGTATGATTTGCATCATCTCTAATAAGCATTTAGTTCACTTGAAAAATATTTTCCATCCCATTGTAAATCCAGCATTTATTTACTTTTTAAAAGCAGTTTCCAAGCTTTAACACTGGACTGCAACTTAGCATTTCACAGGTGAGCTCTCATCTATCTTTGCTGATCCAGAATGTTGTGTATTACTAATTTAACTGCAAGACATCTCTGTTACAAGTATCTGAAGATACACTTAGAGTTGAGAACTATAATCACTTCAGCTGTGAATAACTTCTTGTTTCATGGATTATTATACCATAGCTGCAGAGTCTGCATTTGTGTTGCAGAAAGGAATGTCATCTACTTAGATTTTAAATCCCAGTTCTGAGTTCTGCCATTTTCAGGACTCACTAGAAAGGTCTGCCAGACCCAGATGGGCAACATGCAATGTCTGCTTAGGTTCACTGCAAGTGTTTCCCTTCCTGGGATCCTGAGAGACCTTGATGCAAATATACCTGACTCATCTGTGAGATTCAGAACTATCAAACTTTGCACAATTCAGTCTGCCACATTATTTGTGGTGTCAGAGCTTGTAAAGTTATCTGAGCCATGCTCCTCCCCTCAATCCGTATGTGGTGCCTTTACCTATCTATGGCATTTTCTGCTACCCCGGATAACAGAACTGACTGTTCAAGAAGATAAATATTCAGTAACTCAATCAGAATATCAAGAAAAACAAGTAAGAACATTAGAACTTCCAATAAGTGGTTCAAGAACTGTTGCTTTGTATGTTTCAAGTATTAGTCATGCCTTGCATTTAGTATTTTATCAAGTGAGAATATTTCTGCACTTACAGAAAATAAACTTACATTCAAACCACACTGGAGCACAGGTCTAGGGTTTCTAACTTAGCACACATTTCATACACTTCCTTTTCCTTCCGTCATAGCATCTGAAAGCTATGAACACACTAGGCAAGCAATTCCTGCATTTGATGTTTTTGTTTACCTTATTGCCAACTGTGGGTGGTACCTGAACGACAATGTGGGACAAAGAAGGATGGTCCTGAAGTTTTAGCATGACAACCTTAAAAGGGAAAGAAAAACTAAAAGCCATTACCAAGCATACCACTTAGCTTGCCCCTCTCCAGTTCCTAGATGTCCACCTCTTGGACCCCTTCCTCTGGAGTACAACTGCGTATTCCAATGCTGTAAACAGAACAGATCCTTCTCCCATACATGCAGCTATCCCACAAAGCACCTCTCCCTCCTACAAGTTATGCACTATCCTTACCTTGGTGGTTGGAAGTAACTCAGCTTTCCAGGATAAGTCAGTAGCTTCCAGGCTGTAAAAATTCATTCACATTAAAGGATGAGAATACTCATTATGCAGGTATTACGTTATGACAGTAGACTAACATAGCAGCTTTTTTCTCTCTCTGTATGGATTCATGAGATTTTAAAATGAGAACAAGTTTGGGCCTACTGCATTTGGCTCCATAGTAACTTATCAAACTGATCATTGCAAATACTGTGAATCCTGGTTTTGCAAAAACAACTTAAGTAAAGCTCTAACTTTGTCATACACAAAACATTCAGCAGTAATTAGCCATATAACTGTAGACACATAATGAAAACTTTTAATAAGCTAAACTAGCACTGGCATGAATGAACAGTTTTATTAGCATCTTTTGAACATCAAAAGTACCAATTTTTCCTATGGCAATGTCTAAAACAGACCACATAAATCAAAAACTGTTAGCTGCTACAGAGCTAACCATTCTAAAATGGTACATAAACTAAAACTAGAACTAAAGCAATTCTCAAACGGTATACACTTTATGAAGTTAGCACTTTGAACTGCAGTTGTTTTAAGTTATGATTTTTAGAACACCCGGCTATTTCTCTCTCCTGAAATAAATTGTGTTACATGATCTCAGGATACAGTCCACAGCAAAACCACTATTATTAGATGAGATTTTAAGGTAGCAGTCCTAAACTAAGCTAACCTGCAACTGATGCTGATCAAAGGTTATACAAAGGAGTAACAGCCAGTTCTTCCTTGGATCAGGAAAAAGTAATTATGACTTCTGGCTATCCACTGGAGGCAAGACGCTGGGGCTATATACCCCAGCACAGACCCCAGAACAGATAAACACTATAGCTCAATTCCACCTGGAAGCTTTTCCTAATCTGCAGGGTCAAATGAATTTACTTTTGAGCTTCTTTTACAAATGTAAGCTAAGCCAGTGGTTTAGATTCATTCTGTAATGACTGTAACAACCTGATTCAAATAATCACTAAACCCACCCACATTTCTATGTATTTTTCATATGACAACAGGAATTTTGGAATAAGAAAAAATAAAGCAATGCTTCAATCCACTCTGTTAAAGGCTTTGAGTGACATTTGATGTATTTTGCCATAGGATTTTAAAGAGATGTTTTAGAAGATGTAAGGAGAATACGCAATTTAGGGAATCCAGCTCAGCACACAGCACCCACAAAAAAGCAACAGGAGCAAGTTCTCACTGCTGTGAAGGTCAGAGATACAGCTTAAGTAAGGAAAAGGTTGACTATTCTGCACTGATGCAGTAATTTTAAGAAAACCTATCCTTCCCTGGATTTTCGGTGATACAGAAAGCATGAAATATTCACAGTAAGAAATGTACTTCCCAATAGTTTTCTCCCTAAGGAGGAAGATATTTTACATGATTTAAATTCAAATGTAGTCCAATGAGATCCATTTGAACATAGCACAGGAACTGTTTATACTCACCACACTGGTGAATTACTGTTCACACAGCCAAAAATCCAGCTACTTGTGTCCTGTAAAGTCAATACCATAAACGAGTATGTTATATACGTAAGTACCTATATCTATAAACACAATTCTTTACTCCAAACAATGCAGGATTAAATACTGATAATCTCCAATTTCTACATGCTTGCTGTTTCAGTGCATCACATGTCAGCAGCTGTTCTAAAAATCCTCTGATGGCTGAATCTTGGGGTAATTAACTTAGGGAAAAGAGGAACAAGCTTCCATATTCATCTCACTCCTCTTCTATTAAGTGTGCCAGCAGCAGCTTTCACTATAGTGACCAAACCCTAATAAGGATGTCAAATGCTAAAGTGTAAAAGCAAAAGAGACAAACACAGTCTCGCAGATTTCCTCAGTTATTTATAATGAAAGACATCCACCAACTTTTTTCTATTTCACAGTGAAGTCAGACTTCTGTATTAACAGCAAGTGATATCCTCCATTAAAAGTCTTACATCATAATCTTGGAATCACAAGGATGGAAAGCCGAAACATAAGAGTGAAAGGTGGGGGTTTCCAGAAACCATTTAAAACAATCACCATTTTCCACCTTTCAGATACCATAACAAAGGCAAAAGTTACCTTGTAAAGCACAACTAAGATCACACCAACTTTGTAGATACTGAGGGTGCAACTGGGAAGAACAACTGGAAAAGCACAAAGAATGTACTATCCTTTTTTTCCACAGTGGTGGTGTGGTAAGGGAAGGAGTGGCAACAAGGACTGGCAGGATGGAATGGGAATGCATCTCAATTTTTGTTGTCACTCATCTAAAATACATTATCCTGAAAAGCATAGGTACCCTTCTCCAGTTCCCCAAGATATTATATTCATTCCTTTCAAAAAAAAAAAAAACTAAAACCAAAACCATTTTGGTTGAACTTATGTGTCTTGAGCTAAAAATGTAAGAAATGCACATTATGACCTCTCCTCTCAACAGGGGAGATTACTGAGAAGTTGCTGGTTTTTCATCTGGCTTCCACTCTATTCCACTGCTTAGTGGAAGGCCTCTGTAGCCTTTCAGGCCCACTTAAGTTTTATTATGGGAAAGCAAACTTATAAACAGCTTTGCCAAATTAGAAGTATGGCTGAATCTTGGTAGCACTAAAAATAACTTCTTCATTCAAACCCATCAATACAGAACTGCACTGAATTAAAGGAGAAAGTCATCTGGGGGTAGCCGTGAGAGAGGCAAAAATAAAATGTCTAAGGTTTTGTTCAATGCCTTCAATGCCATCAGGTGGCACTGAAGGCTTCGGATCTTGAACACTAAGTGTGATGTGATAAAACAGGAAGTACATCTAACATGATGTATTAAGCTGTAAACGTAAATGAATGCCAACAATTTCAACAACTGTTCATTAAACTGTCTTAAAACTGCAGTAGAAGTGAATATAAAAAAAGAAAGCAGCTTTATGAACAAACTCAAGACATGAAAGAAGTGTTTTCTCACCAACAGAGTGCTTTCACAGTAAACGTGACTGTAGGGTTTTCTGTGGCTTGCAAGAGGAAATGTGAAATGTTTTCCATCAGAATCCTTAAAAGAAAAAAGAACTGCTCATCAGTAAAAAAAATAAATAGAAGGACACAAGGAGGGAAAAAAAAGTTACTTACGTTGTAAACTGAGTAAGTCCATTTTGAGGCTCTGACTGTAATCCACGTGAAAGTTCCTAAACATAAATAGTTTTATATGCCACACTGCAGGAACTATTCTCCTTATTTCCAAAATCTTATCTTTTACTTATCACCGAGGTCTTTTCTCTTACCTCTAAATGGCCATAAACTTTACAAGCTTTAACCATCACTCAGGATTGTTTCTGTTTAGAATCACATGCAACAGCTGTAACCGGTTACCCAAGAAACAGCAAAACCCTGGGATCCATGATAATTACTATATATTCACTGTGACATAAAAGCTTTATGGATCTTGAAATAAAGCTCTCAAGGCAACAAAATGAATTAATTCCTGTATGGTGTTAATGTAATTACAGGGTAACTGATTAAAGCTGAGGAAACATTAGAAACAGAACCTTAGAATCTCTGTTCCTGACTGACTTTTAAGAAAACTAATAAAGAAACTTGTGTAGAATCAAGTCCGTGATGAAGTGAATACCATGTTCAAGAAAAGGGCAGCAATTTAAAGGTATGTCTGGAGAAAAAAGAGTAAGAGAAAAATGAAGATATCAGAGATACCAGCAATGCAAGTTATCATGCAAGGTTTGAATCTTTCTTCTATATAACTAGAGTAACAAGTTCATCACAGAAATTTAGCTAAGTGCCAGGAAGTCACCACAAATAGGAAGATGCAAACATGAAATCTGATTTAAACCTTTTCCTCTTTATTGCTAAAACCTGACCAAATAAAAAGACAAACAAGAAAATCAGCTCCACAACTTCTTTGGGCACTTGTTCCAGTGTATGAACCCCCCTCCTGGTGGTCAAACCAGCCAGGAAACTCGCTGGAGTTTCTTAGGAAATATATCTCATTGGAATTTCTTTTGTTGTAATTAAGACTCTACTGCTTGTGTGTTTTCACTGTGCACCTATGAGAACAGTCTAGCCTCACCTCTGCAATCTTTCATTAGGTAGTTGAAGACAGCAATAGGATCCCCCTTAGCATGAAAAACCCAGTTCACTCAGCCTCTCTCCCTCATGTCCTATGCACTGGAGCTAACCATTTTGGGAATCTACTCCATACTCACTTCAGTGCCTAAATGCCTTCTCATATGAAGACAGCCAAAACAGGGCACTGAAGTTCAAGCTACCTTAGTAGTTCTGCAACAGCTTACATTAAGAAAATTCCTGAAATGAAATGGCTTTCATAAAATGGTTCAGCCCACTTCAGCAAAACTGAGAACACAGCCATGCTCCACAAAAGGGCTGGTTTCTTCCTAAGACTTCATGCAGTCAGATCTCACACCTTTAGCTAGGCATTCTTAGCAGTTACAAAGAAACCATTTGTGTGCAGTCCATTTTACCCTGCCAGGTCACGAAAAAAGGAAGATTAAGCAGATCTGAATATTCAGGATTTCCATGAGTAGCACAGAACTAACACAGTGGCTCTGCAACACCCATATTATCCCTCACAGTCATGGGATGTAAGCATGTATTAGACTGTACTTTTGACATCCAGCTATTCCCGTATTCTGAGATTCTCTACTGAACACCTTGATGTAAATATGACTCTAGCTTGTCTCCCATCATATAAAAATGACAGATTTTAGTTTGCTGAAACCACACAAAAGCTCACAGTTCGGGTCTATAAGCCATATATAATTTTAGGAATGTTTGAAGAAAACCAAAATGTATCCCAGAAGTTTGTCAGTGAAGAGATGTAACTATTAACAAATGAGTGTCATTGAATCTTGTTTAAAAGAAAACTGGTGCTCACCTGCGAGTTCTGTAACCGCTTCAGGATTTTCCTCAAATACCTTTGCAGGATGTCTCACAAAGTGGTGATTCAGCACAGACATCCTCTTCTTGGGATCCTCAGTTATCTAAACAACAGTCAAATAAAATGTGAAAACATGCTTATTTGTAAGTATTGTTATATGACATGACCATAGCTAACAATACAGTTTTGGGGATGAAAGACAGGAACAACTGTTAAAGACATAGTACATTTTCTATTCCAAATTCAACAATCTGAACACATGAAATGCCATCAGTAGTCAATCACTGCAATACAGAAAGTCTAAGCATGTTACGTGAAACATTATCTATTATAGAATATATATCATGTTCTATATTATTTATTATATATTTATATGTAATTAAGATATTCTAGAACACGTTCTAAAGCACAGCTGAAACTTTTAGGAGTCTTATATGCTTGCCTACTCGGAACACAAGGAAACCATTCTACCATACTGTCTTTACAAATTCACATGTGTTCTTTCTGAAATAACACATATATGCCAGAGTTTAGGGAAAATCCTCAGTTAGAATTGCTAGTCTGAAATCACAGATCCAGCTTATTCCATCACACCTTAACATTTCAAAAGTCCAAACAGCTGTAGCGCTACAGTGGGATTTGCTTTTGTTTGGGGTTGTTTTATCTGTTTGTTTGGGGTTTTTCTGGGGGGTGGTGGTATTCAAAATCAAATTTCCAGGCCTGATTTTTTCCTATTCACCTCTTCAGAATTGTGGCATTACAACAGAATTCTGAGAAGTTTTACCCTCCAGCACTCTGTCAGTCAACTCCAGAACAGCTGTACCCCCTTTCTGTCTCTTTAAATCACATGTTAAAGTGAGTACGCCTAAGAAACTAGAGAAGCTTGCCTCAAATTGCCGCAAAAAGAACATCTGGAAGCCTTTCTCTTCTATGTCTAGGGCTCTGCTTTTATGCACTTTCAACCTCTTGGACTTTATACCAATTCATGTTTAGTGCTTCATAACATCTCTGAAAGAACACAGTATAATGGCAGATCTCTCCAACAGTTTTCAGAAGGTACGATGCAGGGTATTTGTTTAGAAAAGCAGTAAATAATGGTACCTGAAGGTAAACAGATATGCTAGTATTTTACTTACACTCTATTTTTGGAAATGCTATTTGCAGAAGAACACCACAAATGCATGCTGGCCACGATGACAACACCACATGGTGAGAATTATTATGTCCCAGTTAAGCTATCACAGTTTTGCACCCTTTACAGTCAGAGAAGGTAACTTGAGCACACATTGAGAGGTCATTCAAAGCTACACAGCCAGCAAAGTCTGTTTCTCATGGTGCAAGGTCAACTAAACCTGCTGTATTATGGAAGAAAAGTGTAACCCATGCCCCAGCTATAAAGTATCAAGCAGTCAACAATAAAAACTGAGTTAAACCTAGTTGTTTCTGATGCATTGGTGAAACAACACAAAGCCACAGGATTTGTCAGTGACTGGTATAAAACAGCAATAATTTTCTCAGCATGACTCAGAATAATCAAAAAGGAGTTTTCTGTATAAGAGGGTAATATTTGCCTTGATTAAGTATTCAGGAATGGAAGTAGAAAGTGTGATGATGGAATATACAAGAGATCACATATACAAACCTGCCTTGTATTTTCATCTATGAGGTCAAAAAAAGCTCTAATGGTAGCCAGGATCAATTCTTTGCACCTGCAAGACAGAACAAGTAAAGTTAAATCCAGAGAGGAAATACCCAGGGGTATGAAAGTGATCAGAAG
This sequence comes from Agapornis canus, assembly GCA_036873685.1. NCBI lineage: Eukaryota > Metazoa > Chordata > Aves > Psittaciformes > Psittacidae > Agapornis > Agapornis canus. Next base: position 11,426 of record JBAFWW010058558.1, on the reverse strand, counting down.
AGACACTGTAGTAATGTTATGCTGAAGTTAAACTACTGTATAATGTGATAACAGTAGAGAACAGAGGGATGGACAGACAGCCGATTAACCTTTATCGTTAGCTTACCACACTATGGAGAGATGGTCTGTTGAGGCCCAAGCTCTAGGCACAGCTGAGGTCTGTTTGGGGAAGGAAAGAAGTGCAGGCTTTGTTGCTATTCAACATTTTCAAATTCTAAGCAAGCCTTTCCCCTCCCTGTTTACCCATATTAGCATAATTATTAAAAAGAATAATGTTTATCTGAAGCGCTTCAGGGACTTGGGTATAATACAATGACTGCTTCAGTCAAAACCTTACAAGTGCTAAAGCAGTTGAAAACACAACTTGTAATACAAAATGACCAAGTTATCTATGTTACATAGCAGACACTATGGTGAAAGGGCAAATAATGGTGTGAAGGAAACTTACCAAAAATCTCTTTAAAGACAGTTTCTATGACTAATCTTACTATTTTAGTAAGTGATCCCAGCACATGGGATAGAAAGCTGCTGCTGAAAAATCAAGGGCATCCTCAACAGAAAGCAGCTTCAGGCCATCATGCAGAAAGAACTGGACAGCTGGAAGCTATTCCTTTGTATAAGCGTATTACTTGTATCACATTTTATGGACTAATAATATCAAAAATGCCTCCCATCACCTAGTTGTACAACTTGATTCCAGTAAGCTATGAATTATTAATGCATTACATTTGAGAAGAAAAAAAAGCAAACCAAACAACAGCAGCAAAGGAACACCCACACCAAACAAAATATCACCAAAAAATCCCCAAGCCAAAAAAAACCAAACCAAACCCACACAAGAAAAAACTGGTACCACAACATGAGCAAGATCTCATGCAAATTCCTGGCACCAACACTCAATGAAAATGAAAGTAAAGCAGATGTAGGGAATGGATCCTAGGACAAAGGGAATGCAGAGTTAATCTTCTTAGCATAGCAGAATCAGAGCTGGGGCTATTTATAGACAACTTTCTGTACAACAGACAGTGAGGTAAACACCAAGGGAATGCAACTATTTTGGACAACATTTTAAGCTGATGTCAGAGCAAATACAATTAAAAACCAGCTTTTGTGCAGTAAATGGAAGTTGGAAATTAAACATTTTCTCCCTGCTGGGGAGTGTTTTCCAGCTTCTCCCATGTAAGGAGCAGGTTGATGGCAGGGGGGGTGGAATGACAAACCTAACTACTTTAAGTTTGGAAGGAGACAGATGCCTGCAAAAGCAGAAGACTGGACTTGATGATCCAGTACATCCTTTCTATTCCTCAGTTCTTTGAAAGGCAATGAATATAAAAAGAAGACTCCAAACCAAAGCTCTCTTTTTATAGCCAAACAGTTTACTTCTATACTGCACATCTGTTAGTCTCCATATACACATCTCTTGCAAAAATGCTGGAAAATGAAACCTGAGTTCTAGATCTGGACAGGTGCAAGAAGATGGTGAGAAGAAACAGTACCAAGTGGTAGATGATTCAAATCGACCCCAACACCTACTCTTATTAGTGGACACTCATTTATACTGTATCAACTAGTTCTGATTTTATAACCAACCATATACTACCTACTTTGGGGTTTTATATTCAGTTATCCTATCCTGCACATATAGACTATAGTTAGACACCAATACATGCATTACATAAATAACTATTTAACCCAGCTCCATGCAAACCCCAAAAAGTAGTTTGCTTTTTTACCACAACAGATAAGGCACTGTCATGTTGACTCGATCTTGGTAGAAAAGCCAGTCCTGAACGCACTTGGTAATCTCTGAATCCTCCCGCCACAGAAAGGGTAGTTAAATTTCTTAACTCTCGGGCCTTTAGAATCCAATGACTGTTTACAGATGTATAAAAATCTATAAAATATATTAAAATACATCACAATTTCCCTGTAAGTCTGATACACAAGAAAGCTATTTAAATGTTTACCTAAAAGTTTCTGTAAGCTCCACCCAGAGGCATTGAAGCTCTGATTATCACTTTTGAGTCACATAAGGAAGGAAAATTCTTATTTTAACCCCAAGGAGGTAGCAGTTATGAAAGCCAGGTACGCTTACACTTTCTACATCCGCTGAGCACATATATTGTTACAGTAGCAAGCCATAGATAGATTTGAAGGACAGCCACAGTCCAGAACTAGTCAGCAAGGAAGAAGCACTGCATTGCAATCAGTTGTAGGAGAATTAACATAAGCACAATAAATCAAATTCAGCAGCTAAAGATAATCCATTCCTCTTGGGTGCCCCAGAGAATAATGAAAACAAATGTTTAGTCCCTTTCCTTCACCAATTACCTAAACATCTACATGCAGCAGCACAATTACCACTGAGCACATATTACATCAGTATAGTTTAGCCAAATCTAGCTTTTCAAGAAGTGTATAGATGATACTGTGGCATATTTTTTTATGCCACAGCTGTTTAGGGGAGCAGAAAATACAATCCATCTTTTGTGTAAATATACGACATAAAATATATAGATAGATCTGTATTTAATATTCTCACCCCACAAACTTTGGGCATGACAAACATTAAATTCGGCAACTTCTACTGAGATCGTGCTATTGAGGCAATTCAGTTGATAAAGAATGCCATCTGAGTCAGGGTTTACAAAACAGAAAGAAAAAACATCACTCACTGGAGAGCTTAGAAACATAGTTACATGCTCTGCAACTCAGTACAATTACAAATTATTGAGAGCTCCAGAAGCTCAATAATCCATTTGGTATTGCTTTACTTTCTCCCAGCATCCCAGCGCTCTCAACCAACCACCTGAGTAACAAAGGAGTAGATTACAGTAAACTAAACAGCACCTTTTGCTGCTGATCAGCAAGAATCCTATCTATTAATGCTTGAGATGCTCAACAAAGAAATACAAGGTAATTACATAACCTGTAATACTTACCAGTAAGATATCTGTCCAAAGGCATTACAGGTGCAACATGAGGTGTGGCTTGTGTAATAAGGAGGTTTATAAGTTCAGGCTTAAAATTCTTCAGAGTAAGCAATGCCCTTGCAACAAGACCACCCATGGAATGACCTACTATTGCAACACTGCTCGGTGCAAATTCCCGATCCTTAAGCAAAGAGCAACACATCACAAACAGGTTTGACACTGAACTGTGGTGATCAGTTACACATTTTTTTTGCAGCTATTCACTCATGTTCTCTCAAGGATAATATCACCTAGCATCAACCTGAGGAGTTTACAAACTGAATACAAATTTATTGGCTGTCTCAAAAAAAACATGCTTAACATGGAGTTTCCATCTCAAAAGGAGATATTATATAGCCTGTGCCATGCATAAGCAATTTAGGCTTATTTTAATTTCTGAGAGTCTTGGGGACATACAATATCAAAGAACTTTCCTACAGAAAACTGCAAGGATAGTAATGCTGTATTAATAAGCAAGGGAAAGATAGTATCTTTACTGCAAAAAAAGCATACATTGCACATACATTAGAAACACGATATAGACCCTAACTAAAGCTCAGGGGTTGTCACATGTATTAAAAGTCTACTAAAGAACAGCAATTTTCTGTTGTATTATTATCACATTCAGTTATCTATACACATTATAAAGTCTCCTTCCTTTATTCATCATTCAGTTTTCCAGCAGAAAAGGCAGCCAGAATTCCATTCCAGATGCAAGAACACCATTCAGCATACATCATGTACTTACCTTGTACAGCTTAAGAATTACTTTTATGCATTCGTGCACAAACTTGGTCTGTCGTTGCAGACTACCACCATACAATGCAACCAACTCCTCATTAAAGTTGACAGTGAAGAAATTAAAATGATACTTGAAGTCAACATCTTCTGCTTTTCTAAGTGCAATGGAGCCAAGAGAACGTACTAGGAAAAGAAACCACATCAATTAGAATAGTCTACTACTCACTGCTTAGCACCATCATAGACAAACACACAAATATATCATCTATCAAGAGACAAATGTTATCTTAAACACATTATTTATAAATAACTTGAGATGAAAGAGACATCTAAAAGCAAATAAACTCGTTTCCCATGTGCAACCATACTTGTTTACAAAAGCAGATTTGAAAACAAATAATTAGATAAAAGTATCAGCCAGTCACTGTCAGAACTGAATTGTAAAGTGGGAAAAGATGTAATTATTTCCTATTCTCATAAGAATCCCCCTGATTTAAAAAAAAACAGTAAACATATAACAAGAGCTTACAAAAGAATGTGGAAAAGCAAAAACTTATCAGATGAAAAGGAAGTTTAAAATGAATTACCAGGAGCTGCATGCTATGCTTATGGCAGTTAATCACTACCTTACCAGTGACTACAGAGATATTTCATATCAAACCAGAATTTATACATGTCAAAGATTATGTTCTTCCACCTGAGCACTGCTCATCTCATTTGCACCTTTATTAGCACTGGTAGGACAAGAAGGTGAAATGAGCATTCTTGAATTCAACTCCAGAGGCACTGCTACTGCTAAACTTTTTCCAAACTCCCTTGAAGGCTAAGACAATATTCACAGATACCACTGAGATGCATAGAGGACTGGAAAACCAAACCCTGCTTGATGCATAGAGGACTGGAGAACCAAACCCTGCTTGATGTATAGAGGACTGGAAAACCAAACCCTGCTTGATGCACAGAGGACTGGAAAACCAAACTTTCCCACTTGAAACCTTGAGGGAGAAAATATTATGTTTACAAGTTCTTGCTTCTGACCCGTCTTCTCCATCTAACCCTGCCTGCTATTTAATACCGCCTTCTGAGTGCAGAATTGTCCCTGAGTTTCCATGGAGACATGGCAGGATGGGAACAGTAACAGCTGCAAATAAAAAAGCTTGGTAGGGAAATAAGAAATAAAAGAAAGTCCCAAAAAGCAAGTATATAAAATAACTAATGATGGCCAGAAAGGTCTGCCCAAATCTGGCGCACAGAAGCAAGGTTATTCTAGACTGCAATGGTTTCAGAGCTCTGCAGGCTGCAGAATCCTCCTACTTGGAAAAGTTTGCTGTAGAAAGTAATGTATCAAACAAATATCAGTGAATCTCATGAAATGGGAAAATAGTATTTTTGAAATATTTGATATGTTCAAGAACCCAAACAGATTTCATGACGTTATACATCTGATTTGCCTGATCTGGATCATTTCACCAATTCTAGCTATGGCTAATAAGCAATAAAAACACTTTCAAAATGGGTTGAAAAAGACAAAAAGCATTTAAAAGATCAAATACCTTATCATGTATTTATACCTTGGAGATCATGGTAAAATGAACAAGAATATTGCCAAAGACCACAAGGCAAGTGTGTGACAGTCCTAAACAGAGCCGGGATCTCAGTTCTCCCAACCTCAGGCTCTTTCCCAACAATTAAACCAGATCACCATCTTCTACTCCAATTCTGAATTTCATACATTTTAAAAGGTTCATTTTAATGCACAGGAAAGATGATGAACTAGTATGTCTCAAAAGTGCCTGTAACACTTTAAAACCTCCTGAAAGGAGGTTGTAGCAAGGTGGGTATCGGTCTCTTCTCCCAAGCAGCAAGCAATAGGATGAGAAAATGGTCTCAAGTCATGTCAGGGGAGGTTTAGAGTGGATATAAGAAAAAAGTTCTTCACAGAAAGGGTTGTTAGCCATTGGAACAGGCTATCCAGGGACTGACGACTCCTGGAGGTATTTCAGTGACTTATAGATGTGGTGCCTGGGGACATGGTGGGCTTGGCAGCATTAGGTTTATGTTTGAACTCAAGATTCTTAAGATTTCCAACCTAAATGAGTCTATGATTCTATGAAAATAATGAGCCCAGCAAAGGCAGCAGCAACACTTTCTTTGCTCATCCAGGTATCAGAATGAGAGTGTTATCCCACAATGAATTCTGAACTAAACATACATTTTCATGAATTCCATAATAAAACAAAAACTATTCTGAGCCACTGGTTAAGGCAGGAAAACTTATTTTAACAAAGATTTTGAAAATCTTTCAAAAGATTCTATCTGCACATTATATCCATAGCATATAGTACTGCTACTCACCCAGTTTAGGTTTTTATTCAGATAGCTTCTTTTGATTCTAACATGCCCTGAAAGTACCATTCTATTTCCTACATAGTGATGTGCTGCCATGTTTACAGAGACAGCATTAATTCACAGATCTGCAATATTTTACACACAACTACAAAAGTCCATATGGCATCCTTCATAATCATTATGTTTGCAGTCTTCTTTGGATGCTGCTGTGCCTGCATGGGTTTTCGGAAAGTCTGAGATGGTAAAATATTTTACTTTGTCATAAGCTAAGTGAGTGAGCTCCTAAAGAAAGTAACTCTGCAAAGTGTCTCTGAAATCACTTAATCATCAAGCTACATGCAAGTATGAGGAAGAATCATCACAGTAAGACATCAGGGTTTAATTGTGGCGGTTTCCCCATTCCTACACATGAACTCTGCTAACATCCTAGGAGTGTTACTGTTTCAAAGGCCGTTTTGGAAAACAAAAATAACAGCCTGACAAAGCCAGCCTGGAAGGAATCCCATATACCTGAATCAACATTTAAACACAATACTTCATGTTATCAAACTACTAATTTCTGTATTTGCAATGAAAAATTAAAATGCTTTAAAACAATTACTTCTTTTCATTTGGAGCACTGAAGGGTATAACCTGAAAAAAACCAGCAGGCTGTGTGTAAAGTAGGAAGATGATGCCAAGGAGAAAACACCACTACATAAAGAAGTAGGAAATAATGAAGCTACAGGGCAAGCCACAAGACGATGCCTATTTCAATAGCATGTAGTTACTCAACATCACAGATGGTACCTTGTTCAGTTTCTTCTAATCAAATTCAGGTCTTGTTTTATTTGGCATATCTGCTCTAAGCATGTTCAAATCAAAACCAACTAGATGTTTGCAATCAAAATTACAGCAGGGGTGCCACAGTATGGCACAAACTGTCCTGCTTCTGAATTGCCAAAGTTAAAGTCTCACTCCAGAAAAATATCATAGCTCAAGTGTTCAACTGATTTCAAACCAAAGATAACCTATGCTGACTGCTTGAAATTAACCATTGACTAACTAGGTTATCTATATCTTAACAGGACTGATCATCCTGACTTGGTATTATTATTTCAAATCAAAAACCTCTTGCCACTAAGGCATCAATATGAGACCTCTTCATAACATACCTGTAATTCAGCTAAACATTTACCTTGTTTGTAGCTGCCAGCATTCCCAGGAAGAAAAAGAACTGGAATTCCTGTCAATAGGAGATTTTTGTTTTCTTTGGCATAGTTCCCTTCCCCATAGAGATACAGCTCATATGCTGGGTACCTTCTGGCTGTTTTCTTGGGTAATTTTATTTTCTGTTGCAAAAGTTAAAAAGAAAAGTTAAAAAGTCGAAAAGAAAACAAATATTTTGTTGCCAACAAGAAAACATAGTGTCTATCCGGTCATTTAAATGATCTGGCTTATGTGTCATGTACTGTTTTAAATTACACTCAAAAGAATACAGAATGAAAACTGAGTTTTGCTTTAAAAAAAACACCCATAAAGTATTTTAAGTAGGTATTACTGAGCATAATGACTGGCTGCAGTTATTTAAACAGCTTTGACTTTACCCGTCTTTGAAACAAACTAAAATAATGCGTTTCTGTGTGTTTTAAAGATGCACGTTCACAAAGTAAATCCAGGGGGAAAGCATGTCCAAACCTGACTACTTCTCCCAGGACATTAGAATTTGGGACCAGAAACTGGGGCATGGGAGTGATCCTAATGTAAGCGAACAGGTCTGGAATCCTTTCCAATACCATGTAACTCCAAACAAGGATGTGCCACTGCGCCTGATACCAAAGATAAATCTTGAGAATAGGGGTGTGTAGGCGACTGTCAGATGACAACTCTTACGTCAGGGTAAATTACAGATGCGGTACGATGATTTTAAGAGATGTAACCTGCAATGGGAATTCAAACCACCTTAATATGGCTGGTGAGAAAAAAAATAAACCCACGATACTTTAGGGGCTTGGTTTTGTTGTGGTTTTCAGAGTCAGTTTTGTGGCCTAGTGACAACAACTCAGGATCCAACTTACACAGCCAACTGCCATCTTAAAGGTGACCATATTTCTTGTATTAAAACAAAGAAGACAACTACCACCTAAGCTATCACAGAACTTATTCCAAAAGAGAAAAGAATAAATCTCTTTGAGCCAGAGAGCTAGTTGATCATTAAGTCTTAGACCTGTACGTTATGACTCTTAGAGCCAAATCATACTTCTGTAAGCCAAATAAGTGGTAAGCAGGAAACCATTTAACTCCTCTATGGAAGTTCTGAGTTTGTAAGACATGGAATGTTAAAAATTCTAAGAATGCAAAGACACCTGCTATATCATTTGATTGTTTAGGTCACAACAATTAACAGATAAATAAGATCATTAAAATAAATTTATTAAGGTGTAATTTGTATTTTAAGGAAACACTATTTTACGGAGTAAGGTCAAAACTAAACTCAGTTTTGCATCAGAAATCTCTTTAAAGTCTCTCAGAAATGTTTCTGCTTCAAGTAAGAAATTATTTCACGTATTTCACTTGTTTCTCTCAATTGCATCTATAATAAAGGCAATTTTGCTTTAATTCCCTGCCAACGTATACTCTTTCTCTTCCCCTGTTCTTCTCTGTCTCTCCTCAGCTAAAGACTACTTCCTTTCACTCTTAGCCTTCAAAATGTTTGCCATATTGGTTATTTGGAACCTCTTCTTATGATGGTTGATACATATTAAAAATGTATATTCTACAATATATATAAACATATTTTTATAATATTATGTAACGTATTATAACAAAATAGCATGTTTAATTCCTTCATTGTGAACAAAAAAAATTAAGCTTTTCTCAGAGCTTATATCTTCAGATCATTCTTTCAATGTTCTTTCCCTTTGCAACTTTACTGACCTCACTGTCCCTTTCTCATTCCTTTCTAATATGCCTTTTTCAACAGCTTTCAAAATTATGTGAAGAAAAAACCCCACAAACCCCACTTTAATTTAATCAGTTTCCACCACTAAACTACATGCTATCAAGATACATTTATGTGACTTCCCAGCAGATCAAATCAACTGCTCTGCCACAGGATCTGCCTGGTTCATCCTCTTCTAAAAAACTTCTACAGAACATACAATTAATGAGCTCCCCTTCTTCAGGTCAATGCTGAAACCTAAAATCTACACAACCCATGAAAACTGTATTAGCAGAATACTGGGGAGGGGAGGCATCAGTAAACTGAAGGAAACTGCATAACTCTTAAGGCAAAGAGAAGTTCATGTTCCATTAACAGTGGTTGTACATTCCAAATTCCCAAGTCATTGCTTATATAATTGGCTGTAATGAGCTACAGTAACTTTTTACAGTGTCAATGTAGGCTTCATTTTTCATCCTGGTTCCTAAAAAAAATTAGGCTTAGATGGAAAAAATCCTCATTACTAACTTCCAAATCTATTACCAAACACAGCTGAAAAGGACAAGGGCAGGCTAAACTCAAACGCTGCAATTCAACAACTCACACAATAAAAGATGGTTAAACTTATTCCATTCCCTAGTGTTAGCTTGACTGGGAACCAAGCCACGCCATTAGACATAAAAGAATTGAAACTTTCAATGTTTAATTGTTCAAATAGCTGTTTTGCAATGTGATACCCAATCTGGAAGGGAAAACAGGTACTAGGTACTTTTCACCTTAAATTCCTACTAATGAGAAACAATGTTCCAGCTGGGACTTGTATTTCCTGCATGGAATTACTGCTAGACCTTAAGCCTTGCATCTCCTACCAGCACAGCGCTTTACCTAAAGATGCTTAGAATTTATGCCCTGATATAAGGAGTACACACAAAAGAAGTGTGGCAGCAGGTAAGAATTTCAGGCAACCACCAATAACATCACAGAGATTTTGCTAGTCACTTTATGCTAGTTGGCTGCAGATTGAAACTGAGACAGGTTTTGGCTGCAAGATCTGAGAACTTACCACATAGTATTTAAGCATTTACAGCTGCTTAACCAATTCTGCCCTACTGCACTGACAAAACAACCCCTGTAGCTATTCCAAGGGTCTCTTTTGTAGACTAACATGACTGTGTCAAGGTTAACAAATGAACGTTAACAGACCCAAAAATTAACTGCCTGCTTCATGACAAATTTAGGTAGCAAGGCTTTGCTTTAAGATCTTCTTTACTGTTCAAGCCAGCTTGCAGCCTATTTCAGAACAGAATATTATTTAGAATAATTAGATTATATCCTAGATAATGCTAAATGAATGTCTGAGAGCCACGAAATTATGCTTTGGGATGCTTCTCATAGGGCACAAAATCCTCTACAAAGAACTACTGTTGAAAAGGCTTAACTGATTTCAGCAACTACATAGCAGTGAGCCTACAAATCCTCACACACATCCTCCCCTATTAAACTCTAACACTGTGTCTGGAAAACAAGAGTCCCATCAGCAGTCTTCTCTCTCAGGCTGATCCGAGATTTTTTAAAGGCGTCATTAGCGAAGTGAGAGAAGCTTCAGAGATTCACACGTTCTCCCATACATCATAGGATGTGCCATCTACACAGCGCTCACCGAGAAGACTTTGTGCTGCTGTTCTCTAGCTTGAGAAATACCCTCATATTTGCATCTCAGTGATCCACCCGTGGTTGCTTCACTGTTCCAAAGTCACAAAAAGGACCAGGAAGTACAAGATTGCCTCCTGGTCAGCGACAGCTCTGTGAGTCCTGTCAGGAACCTGGCCCTGCCTTTCACCCTTTGCCAAAGCTCGCATGAGCTTTGGAATGTTTTTACCAGGAGTACAGGTAGCGGCGGGCATTTACAGGTTAGAAAAGCGGAAGCTTTTTTATTCATTTTCTGTTGTACAGGTGGCAGTACGAAACACCTCGGTTACTCCACAGGCATACCACCGCTTCTCCCTGCTGTAGCCACCCAAGGTGCACCCGTACAGGAGGCAGCCAAAGCAGCGCTTTCTGCCAAACACACCGACCCCTCAAGCGAGCCACTACTACCTGTGTTCCATTCACAGCTCTGCAGAGCCCGCCTCAGCAACCTGGCACCCCCAGAGCCTGGGGAGCACCCGCGGCCGGGCGCGTTCAGGGCTGTTCCTCGCCCTGAGGTAGAGCCCCGGCAGGGCTGCGCCGTAGACAGGCGGCTCCCGGCCGCGGTGAGGCGGGCGGCAACGCCCCAGCGTCCGCGGGGCCGCTCAGCGGCAGCAGCCCGGGAGCGGCGGGAGCTCCCACCTGTTCTACCGCTCTCACTCACCAGGTACTCGGGGTACTCGTACATGTAGGTCATGCTGCACCGGTTCTCCTCGTAGACCAACAGCACGTCCCGCACCCCCAGCAGCACCAGCGCC